>CAUYQG010172665.1:0-24357 GCA_963574415.1 Tarsius wallacei
TCAGCCTTCCGAGTAGCTGGAACTACAGGCACGCACCACCACACCCAGCTAATTTTATAATTTATTGTAGAGACGAGGTCTCACCAAGTTGCCTGGGCTTGTCTCGAACCCATGGGCTCAGGCATTCCTCTCACCTTGGCCTCTCAGTGCTGGGATTATAGGCATGAGTCACTGCGCCCGGCCTAGTGGTGTTTTTTTTTTAAGTATTCAAGAGTGTGGCTGGGCATGATGGCTCATGCCTATAATCCCAGCAATTTGGAAGGCAGAGGCAGCTTGAGCCCAGGAGTTTGAGACCAGCCTGGGCAACATAGCAAGACCTCATCTCTACAAAAAAAAAAAAAATTAGCCGAGTGTGGTGGCATACATGTGTGGTCCCAGCTACCCAGGAGGCTGAGGCTGTGGTGAGCCATGATTGTGCCACTGCACCCCAGCCTGGGCAACATAGTGAGACCCCAACTTAAATATATGCAGAGTGTCTAAATAACAGTGTGGGGGGTCGTTAACCATGAAGGGATGTCACATAAGAATGGAGTGCCCACTTTCTTTAGAAAAAGCGCAGCGTCTGGCAGCTTGGGGCGCACTGGGCTGAGCCGAGGCCTGAGCCCAGCCCCTTCTGACAGGCATTGTTCCCACTCGTCTGTCCACCCTGCTCCTTATTGGGCCCCAGGGCACTTGTGCTGCATCCCTGAGGTGTGCCCATCTACTGTGGGGTCCCTGCGCCGTGCCAGACCCTCGGGCTCTTCCCGCAGGGAGCGTGGATGGCATCCTGCGCACCTTCGACCTCTTCATGGCCTACAGCCCCGGCTACTTCGTGGTGGACATCGTGGCCCGAGACCTGGCAGGCCACAACGACACGGCCATCATCGGCATCTACATCCTGAGGGACGACCAGCGCGTCAAGATCGTCATTAATGAGATCCCCGACCGCGTGCGTGGCTTCGAGGAGGAGTTCATCCGCCTGCTCTCCAACATCACCGGTGCCATTGTCAACACCGATGACGTGCAGGTGCCCACGGGATCCACGCTGGGGCTGGGACAGCGGAGGGAGAAGGGGCGCCAGGCGGCAAGGAGGGACAGGGCATTGAGGAAAGGTCAGGGCCTTGAAAGGGGGTACAGGCCCCTCTTGGTCATTTCCTAGAAGTGTGCCTGTGAGAAAGCTCTCAGGTGTCTGGGCCTCAGTTTCCTCATCTGTCAAATGGGGCTAATAATAGTACCTGGCCCAGTGCGAGTGATTGCCACCTTGCTTGGTCCTCAGCAAGCATTCAGTCGTGACAGGTCTCTAGGGCAGAGCAGGAGGGTCTCCTAGAAGAGGCCTGCCCATGCCACTCCTTGTCCCGCCCCTGCTGTGATGGCCACACCCCCACGATACCCCTTTCCACCTAGTTCCACGTGGACAAGAAGGGGCGGGTAAACTTTGCGCAGACAGAGCTGCTCATCCACGTGGTGAACCGCGATACCAATCGCATCCTGGACGTGGACCGGTGAGTTGGGGCCAGTGCTTGATGATCTGTCTGTCCGCCTCCCTGCCCTGGAATTGGAGAGGGGAGTCACTAAGGGAGGCCCCGACAACACCATCAGGCCCACTGGTTGGCCTCTCCCAGGTGGGCAGGGCTAGTAGCGGGAACAGAATCGGCAGGTATGAGCAGGGCGCTGTCCCTCTGAGCCTTACTCTCCCCATCTGTAAAATGGGAGCATTTCACCTACTGGGAGAATGGAGCAGAATCCTATGTGAAGACATGGGGAACCCTGTAAGACACAAAGCTGTCCTAGCCGGGTAGGCTTTAGTCTTGCCAGACCTGGGCTGGGAAACTCCGGGACTCGAGGCCGGAGCAGAGCAGACGGTCCTGGAGGGGGGCGGGCTTGGGGCGATGGGTGAGGATGGGAGCTGAGCCCCCTGCACCTCGCCCAGGGTGATCCAGATGATTGATGAGAACAAGGAACAGCTGCGGAATCTTTTCCGGAACTACAACGTTCTAGATGTGCAGCCCGCCATCTCTGTCCGGCTGCCCGATGACATGTCCGCCCTGCAGGTACCCGGTGTCCCTGCTCCACAGCCCCCAGCCCTCCCCCTCCGGCCATCCTCCAGGCTCACGCCTGGCCCTGCTGTGCCCCACAGATGGCGATCATTGTCCTGGCCATCCTCCTCTTCCTGGCGGCCATGCTCTTCGTCCTCATGAACTGGTACTACAGGACCGTGTGAGTGTCGCCCCCGCCCCTGCCCTCAGATGGGGACTGGCTGCCTGCTCCTGCACAGCCTAGAGGCAGGCAGGGCCACCCAGCCCTGAGATGTGAGCTCGGCCCCAGCCTCCCTCACCGGCACCTCTGTCTGCTTCTCTCCAGACACAAGAGGAAGCTCAAGGCCATCGTGGCTGGCTCGGCAGGTGAGTAAAGACCGTGGCAGGGGAGGGAGGTGAGAGGATCCCTGGGCTCTGGGGGCCTGGAGGGCCTGCCGGGCCTCACAGGCTGGCCTAGCCTCCCCTCCACACCCCAACCCTTCCCCTTGCAGGGAACCGCGGCTTCATCGACATCATGGACATGCCTAACACCAACAAGTACTCCTTTGACGGGTGAGTGGGGTCCTCAAGCCCTGCCCAGTCCCCCTCTCGGGAGGCTTGGCAGGACCCAGCTGGGGAGACGTCGTTAAGGGAGCATGGACGCGCTGAAACCTGGGGCGTGGGCGCCCCCTGGTGGGCTGGCCACTCCTCTCGCTCCACCCTCAGGAACCGGGTTGCTGAGCCAGTTCAGGCCCCAAGTTCCAGAATCTGGGTACTGGGTGCAGGGTGAGGCCACTGCACCAAAGGGGATCCAGACTGACATGCGGTCCTGGTTCTAGGGTAGCAGCACGCACCCACAGGGGCCACGGTCAAGGGGCCTGCTTCCAGTGACCTTGAAAGGCACTGCATTGGCCAGGGAAACAGGCAGGGGTGAGGTTGTGAGGCTGGGAGGGCATCTGTCTACTGGAGACGGCCCCTTTCCCTGTCCCCATTATGCCCCCAACTGCAGAGCCAACCCCGTGTGGCTGGATCCCTTCTGTCGGAACCTGGAGCTGGCCGCCCAGGCCGAGCACGAGGATGACCTGCCGGAGAACCTGAGTGAGATCGCTGACCTGTGGAACAGCCCCACCCGCACCCACGTGAGCCGGGGTCGCAGCTGGGGCGGGGCCGGCGGCCGGGCAGTCATGAAGGGCAGGGTGGAGGGCTAGGGCTTTGCTACCTCTGGCCAAGGAGCTGGGTTCTCTGGGGGTAGGATCCCCTACCCTGTGCATGTGGGCGGTGTCTACTTTCGCTCCAGCTAAGGTCCCCTCTCCGCAGGGAACTTTTGGGCGTGAGCCAGCAGCGATCAAGCCTGATGATGACCGGTACCTGCGGGCAGCCATCCAGGAGTATGACAACATTGCCAAGCTGGGTCAGATCATCCGCGAGGGGCCCATCAAGGTGAGCCCTCCCTGCAGGTGCCTGCCTCCAACCCCTGGCTGAACTCGGACCCCACTCCAGAGGATGCAGGGAGTTGGACCCAGGCTCAGCTAGACCTACCCTCCATGGGGCAAGAACACCGGGGCCGAAAGGGAGGCCTGGGCACTGGGGCTGATGGGGAGCCACGCCAGCCTCCGGGACCTCAAGGCCGGGGCCCAGGAGTGAATCCACATAGGTCCTGGCTGTCCGTGGTCACCAGACTCTGCTCCCGATCCTCTGCCCTAGGGTCACTAGGGGCAGACGTATGTGCACCCTCGAATCCCAGAGGGCAGTGGGCGACGGGGGCAGGCAGGGGAGGCCTTGGTGGGGGGTTAACCCTCTCCCTCCTCCAGGGCTCGCTGCTGAAGGTGGTCCTGGAGGATTACCTGCGGCTCAAAAAGCTCTTTGCACAGCGGATGGTGCAAAAAGCCTCCTCCTGCCACTCCTCCATCTCTGAGGTAGCCGGCCTGGAGGCCGGGAACTGTGTGCCGTGCCCCAGCTCTGGGGGTGCTCACTCTTGCTCTCACGCATGCTTTCTCTCCCCCTTTCTAGCTCCCTCTCCCTCTCTGCCCTGTCACCCTTCTGGAGCTCAGACAGGGCCAAAGACAGCACTGGATGGGTGGGGTCCCAGGAAGTCAGATTGCTCTCTGGATTCTGAGGGGACTTTCACTGGGTTGGGCTCTGAAGCAGCATTTCTCAGATTCCAGGAATCCCAAGAAGGTATCTTTAAGGGATGATAGCATTTAAGAAACGCTATCAGGGTCAAATAGGCCTACACGTGTTTTCTGTAGTGACATGCCAACACTTTAAAAAGTCAGATTTTATCTAAAATCCAACTTCCAGCTGGACCCACAGTCACAGCAGGAATAGACTAAGCAGAATAGCCTCGTGCAGGACAAGAGTGCCATTTGCAAGTCTCCACCACACCCTGTTCGTCCCCTCCAACCTGCCCTGTGGACATTTACTACCTGGACACAATTAAAGCTGACCTGCTTGAGGCCAACTGGGTCACAAACCCAGATACCACAAGTGCATCATGGGAGTTTTACAGAGCATCAAAGTGAACATAGAAAGGTTCTCACAGGAAGCCCATACTCCTCAGGACACATCTGCAGCACCTTAAATGTCCCTGGTTCCCCTCACACCCAGGTTGCTCCTCCTGTGAGGTAGGGAGGAAGCGGGACACAGCAGGTGGGATTCGGGCCATCCACCCGCTCACCCTTGGGCATGACCCTGACTGTGTGGGGGTCCTGGCCTCTTGCAGCTGATCCAGACTGAGCTGGATGAGGAGCCAGGGGACCGCAGCCCAGGCCAGGGCAGCCTGCGTTTCCGCCACAAGCCGCCCATGGAACTCAAGGGACCTGACGGGATCCACGTGGTGCACGGCAGCACAGGCACACTGCTGGCCACCGACCTCAACAGCCTGCCTGAGGACGACCAGAAGGGCCTGGGCCGCTCGCTGGAGACGCTGACCGCTGCCGAGGCCACCGCCTTCGAGCGCAACGCCCGCACAGAGTCCGCCAAGTCCACGCCCCTGCACAAGTTCCGCGACGTGATCATGGAGAGCCCCCTGGAGATCACGGAGCTGTGACTAGACCGGGAAACCTCACTGGTGTGAGCAGCCCCGGGGCCACCGCCCCCTCCCAGGACAAGGGCAGGGTTCCGCCCCTCCCCGTGGTAGCTCTGGGGCTCTTGGGCCAGGCCCTGACAGCCGCACCAGCTGCTGCGATTCCACTTTTGCCAGACGCTCACTCAGCATCTGACCTCTACCTTCATAAAATCTGTTATTTTTTTAAGAGAACCAAACAAAAATACTAAGCGTCTAAGGACAAGGTAAGGAGGGTCACTGGGGGCCCAGGAGTCTGAGGACCAGCTGGGCTCAGGCTGAGCTGAAAGAGGCCAAGTAGCCCTCCTCCCCTCCCCAGCCCACCCCACCCACCATCCTCAGAGCAGGAGCCAGGCCTGAGGGAAGCTGGGGGCTGGTGTCCCCTGCTGGCGGACACCCTGACTTCACTCCACATCTGCTGCATTTTCTGCCACATCCCTGCTGGACGGCCAGGTGGAAGCAGTGAGTGATCCCTGCTCCCCCTCCACTTGGACAAGGTCAATGTCAATGAACACGCATTCTCTCCATTTCACTGGCTTCCCAAATGTGCCCAGCTTATAAAGAGAAAAGACTGACATTCCCCTGGGTTTCGAATGTAGAGTGTTCGTGTGTTATCCCTTTTTTAAATTAAGTTATTCCCTCAATATTTTCCCCTTGGTTTTGTTTAACTGGTATTCACGGAACGTTTCTGGAATGGTCTGTTTAAAAAGAAAAGCAACTCACAAGGAACCAGCAATACACTCTGGCTCTGGTAAACCATCTACCTGGCTGACCTGTGTGGGGAGAGGACTGGGGAGGGTGAGGTCCAGATGGAATTTTTGTCTTTATCCACTTTGCTTGCTTTCTCTAGTCAAGGGGGGGTCACAGGACTGCTAGGCGCTGAAGGGGTCATGGGCTCGGCTAGTCAGACCAAGCTTTTCTGGCTGAGGAGTCACAGAAACAGGCCCGGATACAGTTAACAGAACTTTATTGTTAAATCACAGAAACTTTAGTGCAAAACAAACATCACGAAATCCATTCAACAGCAGTTGTGCGTCCTGCAGGCTGTGCTTGATGCCTTTTGTCACAGAAGTGAACAGACACTTCAGTGACCAAATGGGCAGCAACAGGCAAGGCCCCAGACAGCATCCACCCCACACACCCAGCGACCCCTCAGCATGTCATCTTCCACCAGGAAGCCAGAAGCTTAGGAGCTTGTCATCTACATGTATTTGAAAAGGAAGTTCAAAAAAAGCATCTACAAGACAGGGGGAGGGCCGCAGAGCTGATGCAGAGCCTCAGCAGCAGGCGGGCAGGGGAGCAGGCACGACGCGGCCACCACCGCTCGCTCACTCGCGCGCGTGCGCGTGCACACACACACACACACACACACACACACACACACACACAGGCCAGGCCTGCAGGACCTCCATGCAGAGCTAGCAGGTTACATTCAGGCGATGTCCCTCTTCCCACCCAAACCCAGAGAACCCCGAACAAGGCATCACCAGGAAGAGACACAGGAAAGTTGGGTCAAGCATCGACCCAGGGACAGCAAACCCTCCACCCCACCAACATCCCCCAGCCCACCAGCAACTGCTTCAGTCATTTCTGTGCTGGTCCACAGGCAATTACATTACTGAAAAAGCCTAACTAACCTGAGCTTCTCAGCCTTCACATCCAACTGTCTTTGTGTTGCTGCTTTGCACAGCAGCCAACAGGCCCAGGAAGGGGAGAAGGCTCCTCCTTAGGGCGGGAGGCCCCAGAGCCCAGGCCCAAGCCCCTGCGCCAAGGCTCAGGACAGGACCGCAGCCCAAAGGATGGGCATCTTCCCGTCGAGAAGCTGCAGCTCACACCAGCGGAAAGCCCTCTCCCCTCCTCCTCCAGCAGGCACCATGCAAGGGCAGGCTCAAAGGCCTCCAGTGCCATGCAACACCACCCAGCCAGCAGAGAAAAGGGACACTGAAGCAGCTACATCAGTGGGGGCTAGCACGTCCCACAAAGACAGCAATGCTACAACAGGGAGACAGAAATGGGAGAGGTGGTGGGGGCCTATTTTTATAACAAAGTCAAATAGATCTGTGCGTTCATTCCCCCAGACACACAAGTAGGAAAAGATGCCATGGTTTCTTCAAGATGGAATATCCCTTCTAGTTCCACACATGACGTCTGCAGTGCTCGACAGCCTGGCAGGAGAGAAGGAACTGGGTTTAGCCTTCAGATGACAAACTCCATTCCTGGCCCATTAGTGTTATCACCCATTGCCCAAATGGGACTCCAGGGCAGCTGATGGCACCAGAGGCTGAGCATCTCACTTAAACCAAGGAGCATGTGGCCATCAGTTTGGGGAACTCATAAGTGGCCAGGGCAGCGGATGCACAGGTCCACAGTGTTTTGCATATGAGCACCCATGCAGGCAGGGCTCGGGCCTTCACCTGCTTACACCCAGAACCAGCTGTAGGCTCAGAGAGCTGCCAAGACACAACCTTCTGGCCATAGTCGGGCTACACCTCAGCTTGGGCCTTGAGAAGTGGACCCAGGGGCACCTTTACCCAGAACGGCTGCAGAACCAGTTTCACCACTGACCATGCTGTGGGACCGGGCTGAGGGTGCAGGTGGGCTGGAGAGAGGATCTGAACGCCGGGTGGGTAGTGGGGGTGCGGGGGTGGGGGCTGACCCTCCCCTCAGTGGCCCAAGATGACACAATCTCCCCTGACATAGTCATAAGGAAATCCAGTGAGGACGAAAAAGTTGCGCAAAGTAGCATTAAGTAACAGGGGCTGGACCAAACAGGAAGGCAGCAAGGGTCACCCAACCAGCAGCTGCCCAGCCAGGACAGTGCCATAGCACCCTGGGGCTGCTGGGCAGGAGCCAGCTCTCAGGCCCTTAAGTGAAGCTTCAGGCCAGGCTCCAGCCAGGGTCAACATGTGGAGGGTGAGGAGTGGGGGACTTGGGCCAGGGTCTGGGCAAGATTTCCACAGGCCTCATGCAATCCCTGGAGTAACCTCGTGCAAATCTGACACTGTCACAGAGGAACTGAAGACAAAGGCAAGGGAGCAGGAACAGGAAATGCTCAAATATATGCACTCCCACCCTCCTCTACCTAAATATAACAGTGAAGTTGGCCCTGCCTTTGCTGGGTGGCCTAGTTGCCTCTCTGGGCCTCAGTTTCTTTACTTGCATGAAAGCAGGATAGAGTCCTGATCACCAAGTTTCCACTAAAGAAGGATTCTCACATAGGCTCCCTACTGGCCAGGCAGGCTTGTGAGGCCGTCCACTGAGCTACTCACGTTGCATTGGGCAGCTGTCTCCGTGTTCTGGCACCAGTAGCTTGGGCCCCAGACACACTTTTCAGTTCCCAAAAGGGGCTTATGGGCTGGGGGGCAGGCTCCAATTTTCTATATGGTGAGAAAAAGACAAAAGGGGAAGAATTAGATCTGCCCAACTCACCTTTTTCAGAGCTAACAGCTTTCAGAAGCTGCTAGAATCAGTGCTCTGACATGCTCTCTCAGAACTCCAGGGTCGCCAAGGAAAGCAACAGGGCTCAGGGGCACGACTCCCTGCCTTCTCGGTCTCCCACGCTCCACCCCCAGAGACTGTGCCCATGGTCAGAGTCTCAGGGGAACCCTTCCAGGCCACGCAGCTCCCCAGGACACCCCCGCCCACTCACCAAGCACACGAAGGAGGGCTCCATCACCTCCACCAGGATCTCTATCAGCACGGGCTCATACTGGCTCACAAACTCGTCACACTGGAAAGCAAAACAGGGATATGGTCCAGGTCTGGGGGTGGCCAGGCAGAGCGGAGGCACACATGGCTGAGCCAGGCAAGGGACACACTCTTCAACGAGAGCCCCTGATGGTCTCAGCCCAGCGGGCCCTCAGGCCTCCCTTCCCGGATACCCCGCCCACACCGGGTGTTGCCAGCTCAGCTCATCTCCCCCAGTAGCTCCGCTTGACCCAGCAATTCATCTCCAAGCAGAGCCTTACCTAGACTCTGTGCCTGGAGACAGAAGCCACTGGCCTTCCCTCAAAACTTCAACCAGGAGACAGTGAGCTACCCTACCCTTGCATGCTCCCAGCAGGTCTGGACACTCTGCTTCTGGTTAAGAAGCAGGACCTGGTAAGAAGCGTACCTGCTTCTGGTAAGGCTCAGGCAGGAAGCTGCAGCCCTTTTCAAGAGCAGCCAGGATATCTTTCTTAGTGCTGTTTTTCTCCAGGTTGCTATCCAAATAGCCAACCAGCTTCTTGCACACCTCACAGAAGCCACCGTCCTTCTCCTGAGTCACGTGTACTACAAAGAAGGCACAGGGTTCAATGCTAGCAGGGCCCTCCCAGGCCCAAGTGGGCACCACACCCCCCGCCATGCCCAGTGCTCACCAGTCAGTGCAGGCAGCCCCGTGCTGGAACAGAGGTGGAGCATGCGGCATACCAGCTCAGGGCTGGCCTCCTGCAGGATGGACAGAATGGAGGCACCGTATGTGTCCACCACCTCCTGGCACTCTTTTGACAAGGACGTGGGCAGCTTCAAGCACACTGTGTCCAAAGCGTGGAGTATTTCTTCCTGAAACACACAAAGAGAGGCCCCTGTGAGAAGATGGGCGAGGGTGAGAGAATCCGGAAAATACCAACAAGCCAGGAAATGAGCCCCCAGAAGGATACAGAGCCACAGAGCAGGGCAGCAGTGGCCTCCTCTATCCATGACTTGGGATGCACTGGGGGAGGGGGGCACAACCTTCTGTAAGGTGCATCAAGGCCATACATATTCCCAGGCTGGTGTCAAATACCAGCAAGGGCCGAACCCCTTCTTCCACCAGATTCTCCCACTGGGAAGTTCTGGCTCAGGAACAGGAGAGGCCTCCCTCTGCGGGGAGGACGGCATACCTCAGTCTTGTTGTTGTCAATCATCTTGACGAGCTCCTTCACCAGGTATTCACACACCTCGCAGTACACACTGGCCTTTGCCGGGGCCATGTCCTTCTGTGGAAAGGACAGAAGGATAGCACTTCAAAGTGGGGACTCATGGCCCCCAGTCCTGCCCCCCCAAAGAAGAAGGGACAGAAACCAGGGCGGATCAGCCACACCGAGGCCACTATCTACTGAACACAAAGTGACGTGTGGCTTCCTCTCAACATCCAAGTTCAGGTCCCCACTAATTTTTATACAACAGGGAACCCATTCCTTTCCCCAACCCTCGACCACCGGCCTCTCCCGCAACCCCACAAAATAAAACCCAGGAATTTATGTTTTAGGAAACAGAAACAGTCCCCTTTCCCACCCCAAAGAGCTTGTCCACATGATGTGCTAAGACACTCATTTTATCGTTCAGTGCTCCTCTTGGGGAGGTGGGTGGAGGAGCAGGAGCAAGTGAGGGCAACGCTGTCCACTATGAAAAAGACAGGTTCAACACATTTCAGGGCAGTTCTTGAGTCTCCCAAATCTCATGAGCACTTGAGACTGCTTTTCTAGAACACGGTGGTTCACACCTATGATCCTAGCAGTTTGGGAGGCCAAAGTGAGAGGACTGCCTGAGCCCATGAGTTTGAGACCAGCCTGGGCAACTTGGCGAGACCTCATCTCTACAATCAATCAAAAAAAAAAAAAGGCATGGTGGAGTGTGCCTGTAGTTCCAGCTACTTGGAAGGCTGAGATGGAAGGATCTCCTGAGCCCAGCAGGTTGAGGCTGTGGTGGCCATGAGCATGCCACTGCACTCCAGCGATAGAGACTCCAACTCAAAAAAATTAAAAAATAAAAAATAATAATAATAAAAACAAAGCAATACTGCAGCTGGGCGCAGTGGCTCATGCCTATAATCCCACACTTTGGAAGGCCAAGGTGAGAGGACTGCCTGAGCCCACGAGTTCGAGACCAGTCTGGGCAACTTGGCGAGACCTCATCTCCACAATAAATCAAAAAACTACCCAGGTGTGGTGGCACGTGCCCGTAGTTCCAGCTACTTGGAAGGCTAAGGAGGAAGGATCACCTGAGCCCAGCACGTTGAGGCTGTGGTGGCCATGAGTGTGCTACTGCCCTCCAGCCTGGGTGACAGAGTGAGACTCCAACTCAAAAATAAATAAAGCAATACTGCTAGAGAACTTTCTGTAGGCACTGGCTACAAGTGTCCACAAAGCCCCCGAAACGCAGCTGTTTAACCAAGGAGCTGAATTTTTAATTTTTCTCCATTTTATTTAATTTTAAGTAGTCCCATGTGGTTAGAAGACAAATTATGACTCTTTTCTCTGGTCATTACCTTGGTCAGCAGGGTGGGCTGGGTGGGGCCTAGGAGCTTCTTGTGAGGAGTAGGAAGCAGAGCTTCCAGGCTCCATCGGATCCTAAGCCCTCCCTGTGAGCCACACACTCTGCACATGCCGAGAAGTAGCAGAAGGAGACAAGACAGCCGGGAGTTAAGCACCACGGGGTGCTCTGGACCAAGAGTGTACACATGTGCCATGCGTCAAGGCATCATGGGGCCTGGCCCTGAAGAACAGGGGCAGGCCCCATGGGCACAAGGATATCCCCTGTTCACCACAGGCCCTCACACACTGCCTGACCCATAATAAGTGCCAAATACAAGCCTATTATGGGATGAAGTGGCAGATCTTTACCAAGGGAGGATTCGAGAGAAATGAAATACACCCCCGCCCATACATGTACAGCTGTGGGCCCAGCAAGGCTTCTGCATGAGCTCTGAAGGGGTGTCATGGGAATATCAAGTCTGTGCTATGGCCACAGGACAGAGAAGGACCCAGACGGTATATGTGGGAAGGCAAGGCTAGGGCCGGGCCCTGGAAAAGCCTCTCTCAATGGCGTGCTTTGAAAAAACTCAGGGTGGGGGCCATAACCCAATGGTCTCAAACTCCAATATTCTAGGACCCAGGCAGGGAACCAAAAAGGGTAACTCATAGGATGTAGCAAAGCAGGGAGCCACGTGGCACTGCAGAGTCCTGGCTGGCACACAACAGTGACAACAGGTACCTTAATGGGGTCCACCAGTTCCAGGGCAGGGACGATGGTCTCGGCAGCCACTTTGGCAGGAATCAGAGTCTGCATGGGCATTTCCTTCACCTCATCACAGAACCCAACCAGCCCACAAATCTCCCTGGGTTGCTGGAGAGAGCAAAGAACACACAGTGAGAAGCAGGCCAGTGCCCAGCGCCCCGCAGGCCCATTCCCTGTACACACTGGTTAGGGTGCTGGGAGCACCCTGGTCCTAGTGTCAAGCTGACCCTCTGCCAAGACAGGCAGATTCCAGATTCAATGTCAAAGGGCTCATGTGCAAAGGCAGAGCATGTGTGCCAGTTATATCTGGGGGAGGAGGCCACACAGGCTCTGCAGGGACAGCAGACAGAGCCACGGTCTCTTCTGCTCCATCCAGGGCCACCATGGGGAAGGGAGATGCCCCAGCACCTCAAATCTCCAGGGACACCTGGTCTGCTCTAGAATGTATTTTTCGGGTCACTCTCAGTAGGAAGTAAACTATATGTTCCTTCTAGAAGGGGAATCACCATGCCCATAAACAGAAAGCCAAATGTGTTAAAAACAAAACCACACCGGATCTTTCTGTGGCAGAACCATGTAAAATGATGCATTAAGGGGAAATGCTGACTTAAAAAAATATATTCTGTGAACATTCTCTGAACACCATGAACATTCCATGTTCACAACTGTACACAGCACACATAAAAACCCAACCCTCAAGTTGAGGAATCACTTCAAGCCTCAAGGTCTCCAGAGAGATCCCTTTCACCATCTAGACACCAAACCACAGAGGACTAGACGGTTTGGATATCTTGACCATTCCACTACAAAGGCCAAGAGCAAGTCAAGTATACAAACTCTGTATGTGTACATCAGATGCAACCAGCAGCCAGGTCTGAACCTGACAGCATTTGCCTCCCACCACCAAACTCTAAAGCAGAGGGATTAGGAGTGCTAATAACGAGTTATTAGGGAAGAGAGCTACGCCGTGCCCGCGGTGCATCTTGTTTTAATACCAAGGCTCTAGAATTAAGTAAGGTTGAGGGAGCCTGAAAAGTAGCTCCCAAATACCCTGTCTTCGGCACACCTTAAGAATGGGGGAAAAAAACAGAATGTGGCTGAAGATACAGCAAGCTTTTTAGGAAAAAGATGCCAAGATACAGGAGATGAACAACAGCTTTGTTTTAACTCCTTGAGGAGGCCAAGGTGAAAATGCAGGCATTTCAACCAAAGTCCTATCCCATTAGACTTCAAAAGACCTTCAAAAACATATGTAACTCTAACTCTGGAGAACAGATGCCATTGTTCAGAAGGGGGCCATGCTCAGCATGGCCCCAGAAGGGGCACTGGCTTAGAGCAAGTATGGGGGTAGGGGTCGATGCCTGCAGGGTGCCATCTGATGTGGCTTTAGATCCCAAAGGACTCTGTCACTCAGAGGGGCAGAAGCCACAATCAAGAGATTGTTTCTAACTCTCTGGATCCAATAGCCGGGAACAATCTGCCAGCTGTTTGCAAATGATTTGCTCATGCAGCAGAAGCATTTCTGGGGTTATGAAAAACAGCACTAAAGACATGCATTTCCTACATGCATTGTGACAGACACAAGGTATCCTAGGGGATGTCAGGCCTACAGTGAAGGAAGCTGAGGCACCCCAGGGCCACCCATGGTTCCCCATCATTACACTGGTGGCCTGCATGTATGCATGCTGTGTGTTGATACTGACCAGAAAGCAAGGCTCTGTTGGCTTCATTTTTCTGGCCCCCTGAAGGGTAGATGAGACCCCCAACACCTCAAGTGCTGAATTACAGGGGAAAGAAGCTCTCCCCAGACTATTAACAGAGAGGGACCCTGCCTCTCGCAACCATTCCATGTATCTGTCAGAGTTAATTATGCCATACCAAAAAAAAAAAAAAAGCAAAGTAACTAGAAAAAGCAGCAGACCACTACTACAAGCAAATTCCAACACATACCTGATCCTGCTGTTGAACAAAAAAACAGGAAATCGGAGATGGAAATAAAAGGAAAGGACACAACAGTTAAGAAAAATTAAAATAACAATCAAGCAGTTAATCAGGTATAAGGATGTCACAAGAAACTTAGGAGAAATGCTCTAGAGGTCAGACCTTAGCAACCTACTTTGTTTCAACTCTCCTGGACAAGGGGGCCCTGAAAGCTACTAGGCCCTCCAGGGATAAGACCACTTGAGCCTGGTCCAGCTAGTGTGTATGCTGGTCCCACACCTGACACACTAAATCATGTTCAAAACCCTGTGCAGCAAGTCCCCCAGAAAACAACACTTTGCTGGGCATGGTGGCTCAAGCCTATAATCCCAGTACTTTGAGAGGCTGAGGCAAAAGGATTGCCTGAGCCCAGGGATTCAAGACCAGCCAGGGCAACTTGGCGAGACTTCATCTCTACAATAAATCAAAAAATTAGCCGGGCGTGGTAGCGCACATCTGTAGTTACAGCTACTTGGAAAGCTGAGGCAGGAGAACTGTCTGAGTCCAACAGGTCGAGACTGAGGTGGGCAAGAGCATGGGCAACAGGGTGAGACTCCAACTCAAAAAAAAAAAAAAAAAACCCAATACTTTATGAAGGTTCCCCATCCCCAGGAGCCTAACCTCACCAGGCCGCAGGGCTGCCCAAATAAGGGGGTGTGTGTTATAAAACACACGCTGAGGACTCAGGGATCCTGAACTGGACTATCCACTGCCCAGGCCTCATGGCAATCTTCCCTAGGAGGTCAACAACACAAGTCTGGAAGGCCAATTTGACAACAGGCCAAAAGCCATGTGCTCTGATTCAGCAATTCCAGTTTTAGTTCTCTACACTAAGGGGAAAAAAAACAGGAGTGTGCATCCCAAAGGCAACTCTGAAAACCACCTAGACACCCAACCATGAGGCCTAGTTACTAGATTATGTTTTATGCACATTGTTGGTTATTATGTAGCCACTTAATTATGTGTACGAGGATATTTAATGACCAATGTATTTTTAAGGAAAATACAAAGTAGTATATAAAACATGACCCACTGATGTCTTTTGAAATCCCAAGTGATTTTTGACATGAGAAGTATTATCGTATTTTCAAAAAAATTTCTACATGGTATAACTTTTATGAATAGAAAAATATTTAAGGTAGTTCTAAAGAAGCAAGTCACATGGCTTTTTTAACTTACTGCAGGTGCGTGTCTTTATAAACTACCTTTAAACTGTGTTTAGAACAAAGTAGGGTATACGCCAGACGCAGTGGCTCATGCCTGCAATCCCAGCACTTTGGGAGGTGGAGGTAAGAGGATTGCCTGAGCCCAGGGGTTCAAGACCAGTCTGGACAACTTGGCAAGACCTCGTCTCTACAATAAAAACTTAGCCGGCCATGGTGGCATACACCTATAGTTCCAACTACTTGGAGAGGTGAAGTGGAAGGATCGCCTGAGCCCAGCAGACTGAGGCTTTGGTGGCCATGAGTGTGCCACTGCACTCCAGCCTGGGCAACAGAGAGACTCTAACTCAAAAAAAAGAAAAGAAAAGAAAAATGTGACTAATAATCCTAAATAAACTATTGCTCCTTGACAGCCAACTTGAGTTGGCTAGAGCAGGGCCAGAGAGAGTAAATCTTTTATTTTAGGCTTCCCAAGCCTTAACGTTTCAGCTGCAACTACTCAGCTGGGTTATTGTAGCACAAATTGGGAGTCACTGTGATTCGTTATTTACAAAACAGGTCGTGGGCCACAGTTTGCTGACCCTTGGATTAGAGAACAAACTCAAGACGGTATGTTAATCTCAAGGAAGTCAGAAGGTCCTCCTGACAGAGAAGGAAAAGGCGCCTCCCACCCCTGGCCCTGCCAGGTAGAAGACGTAAGGAGGTCGGTGCCTGTTCCCAGTGTGCGAGTGCCTTCGGGTCACCCTGGGCTGGCTGGTTCATTTCTCCACCTCTAAGGAAGGAGTGTCCCTAACCTGGATGCAACAGAAGCCAGTGCAGGAGGTGGGCTCAGGCAGCAGCGACAGTCAACACTGCTGCAGTGCAGAGGACCAACTTGGGGGGGCAGTATCCCCCAACTTGGGTGCAACACAGCAATTTTCAGCCCAGCTGAGTTACAGAGCACACAATTTCTATGGACCCCAGGGTTAAAGCCAGATCTAGAAATCTGATGGCCAGCTGCATATGCAGAGACAAACCAACTGCCAGGAAGCTGCCAGGGCAGCAGGATGCTTCAGCCTTTCCCCAGGCAGAGGGAGGGACTGAGACTACCCAGGGAGAGTCTACCACCCAGAAGGCTCATGTGGCCCAACTCAGTACTCCAAGGTAAAAGGGGAACTAAACCATGTAATTTGTCAAATTCATGGAGATGACAAAATGTGAGAACTGCTAACAAGAGGCTTCCAGGGCCACCTACCATATGCATCAGCATCTGGATAGCAATTTCAGAATACTGGTTGATGTAGTTCTTGCACTACAGAGAAGAGAAATAGATTGTTAGTTAAACTCATCACTGCAACAGTGCACCAAAACAAACACAAAACAAACAGAAAACCCCAGGTTTTCCAACAGCATCAACTGGTGACTATCAAGCAAGTTTCCAAGAGTAAAATATTGTAAGTATCTGCTCTGGGCAACTTTAAATAAGACGAAAACAACAATTTGGTTATTCTGTAATTCACAGGAAATATGTGTAACTGATGTTCTGAAAATATTCACCAAGGAGCCTCAGCAATTCCATCTTCCCATTTCCTTTATTCTATGGCTCAAACTTGCCCCCAGGTCCCACAGCAACTGCTCAGTGGCAATTTAGAGAACGTGGCTAAGGGGTATCCTGCTTTAGGAAGCGGAGATTACCTTTCTAAACAGCAGACATTCTCAGATAGATTATAAAGTCTAAGTCCAGTGGATTCAAGTTATAATGATTTTTAACTGACTATTTTCATGCAAATCTAGATGTTTCCTGTAGCCCCTCAGAGATGACTCTTGTCATAACTGGGTTGCTTCTCCAGTGAGCAAACCAAGGGTAATACAACAGCCCTCAGGGAGGGTTCAATTGGGAAACCAGTTAAAATAGTGATCTGAAAAGACACTTAAAATGAGGCTACCAGCTTCCCAGGCTTTCTTTTTTTTTTTTGAACAAACATTCGTTATGCAGGTAGCTGTGTTGATGAGGTATGTGCACCTCCCCCCTCAGATTCCCACTACTGCCAATCCCTCCAGGCTGTCAAGATAAGTATGTGTTAACCTGATTGACATTCTTGGAGAAAACCTCATCTCCTAGGGCCAGCCATTCCCACCCAGGAAGACCACAGTAGATCCCAGAGCACAGAGTTATTACAAAAGACCTCCCACATGCCAGTCTGGCAGGTTTTTTTGGTTGTCGGGTACTAGGCTGGCATTTTGGCTTTACACATCCAGCTAATGAATGTGGTTAACAATGCTAGACAAGGGTCCAAGAAATGAAACCAACTAAGAGGTCACCAAAATGAGTTTCTCAGCCCACAGGACTAAGGGGGGCTTCCAGGTGATCCTCTGGCAACTCCTACACGGCCCCCCTAAGACTGACAACCACACTCGCCACAGGAGCACACCTGGAAGTCTGAATCTCACATACAGTCACCAGGCTTTTCAAGACAAGCTAATAAGGCGTTCTGAGGCGTTCCTAATACATCTGTGACTGGGAGGCAGAAACACTTTCACAAAAGTGGTTTCCTTCCACTCATTTGCCCCCAGTTTTCTTAAATATCCAGATTCAGTTAACAAAAATAGATATTCCCCACTACCTATTCCAGCTGCTTTCTGGGAAAAAGGACAAAAGTGGTTGTCTGAACAGCTTCTTCTCAGCCATTTGACTGGTACCACAGAAAATGAACGATTACCTTTTCTTGGTTCCACCACTCCTGTCTCTAGAGCCCACTTCCCAGGCCCAGAACATGCTCAGACGAGGCTCACCATGTCGGCCATGCCAGGCCCCAGACGGTCACACTGCTCCCTGGCGTGATCCACCAAGGCTTCGACAAAGGTAGAGTTAGTCCTTACAGCATTCTGGATGTCAGTCACCATCTGAATGCAGTCCTGGCAAACATCCCCATCAGCCTACAGGGAAGGGGCAGTTAGCCTGGCAACACTGTGAAGAGGATTCATAGTCCTAGGAAAATGTCCGTATACACTCATGGCCACCAGCACTGGGGAGACTTACTAAACAGTTCCTAATGTGCTTTACAGGCTGTAAAATTACCAATAAGGGCTGGGCACAGTGGCTCACGCCTATAATCCCAGTACTTTGGGAGGCTGAGGTGGGCAGATTGCTTGAGCCCAGGGGTTTGAGACCAGCCTGGGCAACACAGCCAAGACCTGTCTATACAAAGAAAAGTAAAAAAAAAAAAAAAAAGTGCAGGGCATGGTGGTGCATGCCTGTAGTCCCGCTACTCAGTATGCTAAGGTGGAAGGCTCACCTGAGCCCAAGAGGTCGAGGCTGCCATGAGCCACCACCATCATATCATCCCACTGCACTCCAGCCTGGGCAATAGACTGAGATCACAACTCAAAAAAATTTTTAAACGGCCTGGTGTGGTGGTTCAAGTCTGTAACTCCAGCACTTTGGGAGGCCGAGGCAAGAGGACTGCCTGAGCTCAGGGTTTGAGACCAGCCTGAGCAACTTGGCGAGACCTCACCTCTACAATAAATCAAAAAATTAGCTGGGATGGTAACACACACCTGTAGTTCCAGCTACTTGGAAGGCTGAGGCAGAAGGATGCCTGAGCCCAGCAGGTCGAGGCTGCAGTGACCGTGAGTGTGCCACTGCACTCCAGCCTGGATGACAGAATGAGACACCAACTCAAAAATAAAAATAAATTAAAAATTACCAATAGGCTTAAAATCAATTAGGTGTTCATTACAGTAAAGTATAGTACTAGCCGGGCTCAGTGGGTCAGCCTGTAATCCTGCACCTTGGGAGGCTGAGGTGAGTGGACTGCCTGAGCCCGCGGGTTCGAGACCCGCCTGGGCAACTTGGCGAGCCCTCATCTCTACAATAAATCAAAAATTAGCCGGGTGTGGTAGCGCGTGCCTGTAGTTCCAGCTACTTGGAAGGCTGAGGCAGAAGGATTGCCGGAGCCCAGCAGGTCGAAGCTGTGGTGGCCGGGAGTGGCCACTGCACTCCAGTCTGGGCGACAGAGTGAGACTCCAACTCAAAAAAAAAAAACAAAAAAAAAAAAACACAGTATAGTACTGGAGGGAGGGAAAGTCTTTGCATATTTTAAGTCTCCCATTCTTTAGAAGCTCCACAGTACAGCTATTTGTAGCCTGGCTCACATAACTGCAGAGTCAAAAGAGTTTAAGAACCAAGGAAGCACCTTGTTTGCCCCTTTCTTCTCCAAAGCAACCAAACTGGGGTCCTTAGCGGTTGGGCTGCTGCTTTACCTTTGGCTGAGGCTTGCTGCGGGGGCCGTCCTGAGGGTAGAGGAGGAGGGGGATGTTGGCCATGAAGGGAGCCACCACCTCGGTCATGTCCAGTTCTGGGATCTTGTTGGACTCGAGCTGCTTCTGGTGGTTCAGCTCTGCCAGGTGCTTCTGGAGAGACTCGCAGAGGCTGAGGGCGGAACACACCTCCCCTGGATTGCTCTGGGGGGTGAAAGAAGCCCAGCTAAAAACCCTCCTGCAGGAAACAACACAGGCCACCTGGTGCCCCTGAACTGGTCCCTCTCCTTAAATCCCTTAAAAAGAAAGGTAAACCGCTGTTCAAGTTCAAACTGCTCAGCATGCAGAGAACACCAAAGTTACAATCCGTGTGGCCCACTGCACAGCAGCCTCTCAGCTTCTGATCTGCTTTAGAGGAACACCAGCTTCTGGTGGGAGAAGGGCGGCAATTCCTCCTCCAACAAACACAAATCCCTGGTTGTCAACACCTTCCCTATGCTGATGGCTCAAGTTTTTACCTCTTACCATGACCCACATACACATGTCCATCTCACAGACATCTCAAATTTACCTGAGTCCACCCCACCAAGCCTGCTTCTCCTCCATCTGCATTTAAGCGAATGGCTCCACCATCACTTTTCCAGAAGCCTGGAAGATATTGCTAACTCTCCTCTTCTTACATCCCCTCCATGAGCAAGTCCAGTCCGTATGTCCTCCAAAACAGAATTTGCATCTGTCATCTCCACTATTCTTACCACGTCTCCCTCGCAGCAATGACCCCCTGAGGATCCTGCCAGGGTCCCCTTCATCGTTCCCATCCACTGAACCATCTGACTTATGCACCTATGGCCACAACACTCCCAGGGCTTCCTGCTGCTCCTGCTACCTTTGAACACAGCCTGGAGGGCCTTGCATGACATGACCCTGCCTTTCTCGACAAAACCTGGGTCCTGTCTCTGGACACTCCTACCCCACTGGCCCTCTTCCATCATTCAAACACCTCTTCTTTCTTAGGATGTTTCTACTTCCACAGAGCCAGCTCCTCGTTCGTTGCAGAAAACCTAGTCTCTGGCACACAGTTTGTGTACAATACATACTTGCCGAATGAAAGATGAGCAGCCTTGTAGTAAACCCCCAAGGATATTCCCTAATTTTTCCTCAATTATGAATTCACATAAATAAACCCACAGAAATGAAATTATTTGCTTGTTCAAAGGATCAATTAGAGGTCTGACATGAGCTACCCAATGAACAACTGTGAGTGTTACGCCGGCTTCTATTCCTTCTGCAGTCCTACCAGTCCCCTACATACCACACCTCACCAACCCCAGCACACCCCAAGCAGAGTAGCCTGCTGTGCCACGGCTCTCCGTCAAACTGCAGAAAAGCACAGCAAAGCTATGAACAGGCCTTCCATCTTAACCACTCTACTCTGGCTGGTGCATTCGTGGGCCCCAGAAATCCCTGGGAGGGAGAGCCTTTTCCCTGCCACTTACCATCTGTCCTTTAATCAAGTCCAGGATAACGGGCAGGTAGGAGTCCACAATCTCCTTGCACGAGGCAGACATGTTGGGGGTGGGGAGCCAGTCACAGGTCTTCTCCAGGTACACAAGGATCTCCTCCTGGAGAGGCACAGGCCAGGATCAGAACCGGGGTGGCTTCATCCCTGCACTGTGGGGACAGGAGGCCCTCTGCGACTCCCAGAAAAAGCAAGCCTGGAAAACTGCCAGCCCTCAGGGAATAGGACCCATAGAGAGCCAGAGGCTACCTGTGGCTACTATGGCTCCCTCAAATCAGTTAAGCAAAAGCAGACATGAGAAGATCCTCTGGCCTGCAGTCTCGCAGGCACAGGGAATTCTGAGCAGAGACAATAACTAGACCTAGATGTTAGTGGCATACAGTATAAAATCCCAGGCCAGGCGAAGTGGCTCACACCTGTAATCCCAGTACTTTGGGGGCCAGAAGTGAGAGGACTGCCTGAGCCCAGGGGTTAGAGACCAGCCTGGGCAACTTAGCGAGACCTCATCTCTACAATAAATCAAAAAAATTAGCCGGGCATGGTGGTGCACACCTGTAGTCCCAGCTACTTGGAAGGCTGAGGTGGAAGGATTGCCTGAGCCCAGCAGGTCGAGGTCACAGTGGCCGTGATTGTGCCACTGCACTCCAGCCTGGATGATAGAGTGAGACTCTGATTCAAAATAAATAAATAAATAAAATATAAAATTAAATTAAAATAAAATCCCAATTAACTTTGGGCATTTAATACTTAGTCCAGGGGTCAGCAAGGTAGGCCCTTCTGCCTATTTCTAAATAGCCCACAGCTAAGAATGTTTTCTACATTTTTAAAGCATATTTTAAAGAGGCTGTGTCAGAGACAGGATATGGCCCAAAGGCCTAAAATATTTTCTCCCTGGCTCTTTGCAGAAGTCATTTGTGCCTCCCAAGCCTAGACCACTCTTGAGGCCCCCAGAGGCAAAGCGCTCTTAAGGAACCAGTGTGTGTGTGCCCACTGCCCCTCCTCACAGTCCCTCACCTCGGTGGCGTTGTCTTTTAGCATGTTGTCAGCTGCAGTGATGACATCTTTGCATATGTCACAGGGAAGGGATTTCTAAGGAAAAAACATGAGGGAGAGAGATCTGTATCTGTACGACACAATGCACACCCGGCACGGCGGAAAACCCCCATGATCAAGACCACCTTCCACGGTTGTGTCCTGGGTGGGTGGGACAGGAAGCAGGCGCCAGGCAGACGCCAGTGCCTCTGCATTCACCCTGAGCTGCTTACCTGCGCTTCCTCTAACTTCCACCTCTCAGTCAAGTGAAGAACACAGCACCTCCAAAGTCAGTCATCAGGGCCCCACTTGGCCCAGAGGCCACGGAAATTCTAGCCAGTTCTCACAGCTCTTGGGAAGAATGCATAGCTCGCTTCTTGATGTCAACTGACTATGGACCCATGGAGAAGGAGCTAACATGTCTGGGTGACATTCAGGGACACTTGGGAACTTAGCTGCATTTAGAGAAATCAATCTGAACCTTTAGACCTCGTTGGCTAATACAGTTGTCCCTGGTACGTGAAGGGGTATCTGAGGACTCCCATGGATATCCAAATCCCAGGATGCTCAAGTCCCCAGTCACCCTCCACATCTGTGGATAGAGAAGGCTGGCTGGACTGCACTTGGGGCCATACCAAGAGAGGGCCAGGCCACAAGACCATCCAATCACAGTTCTAAAGTCTCACCTCATTCAACTTGGAAAGAGGAAGCAGTATTGAAAACAAGATTGAAGGTAGCCATTGTTTCATTAAAAGCACTGGTCAAATCATGTGTTCTTTGAGCTACGGCCTCCGTGTTTTCTTAGCTTTGGCCCCATCCCCTACCTTGGGGAGGTGAATCCTCTCTCTCTCTTTCCCTCTAATTTACTTTCTAAATAAACTTTGTTTGAAAACTTAAAAAAAAAAAGACTGAGGGTAACCTCAAGATTGAGAACTCAAATCTGGGCTGGGTGCGGTGGCTCACGCCTGTATTCCTAACACTTTGGGAGGTGGAGATGAAAGGACTGCCTGAGCCCAAGGATTCGAGACCAGCCTAGGCAACTTGGCAACACCTTATCTCTACAATAAATCAAAATATTAGCCGGGTGTGGTGGTGTATGCCTATGGTTCCAGCTAAGTAGAAGTGGAAGGCTGAGGCAGAACCCCAGAAGAATCACCAGAGCCCAGCAGGTAGAGGCTGTGGTGGCCATGAGCATGCCACTGCACTCTAGCCTGGGGGACAGAACGAGACTCCAACTCAAAAAAAAACAAAACAACAAAAAACCAAATCTGAAGACAGTTTTGGCCACAGAAGGCAGTTTTCCAGTGAATAATTCAGAAACTATTCCTAAAAGGGGTATTATTTAATTAAGTTTTCTTCTCTTACTAAAGAAGCTGCCGAGTGCTGGGAATGGGCACTGCAGACCCACTGCCCATTATCTAGGGGGAGCTACAGAGGCTAGAAAGCAGCCGGGAGCACACAGGGGACAGCAAGCAGGCCTGGAAGACCTCATCCCATCTGCCACCAAGAGACCGGCAGCCTCAGGGGACTGAAACCTCAACATCTCTGAGCCTCCATTTCCTCTGCTATAAGTGGGTACACCTGCCCATAGGCCAAGCCTCCTACACAGGTTCATAATAAAGACTAAACCAGGCAAGAGCAAGCACTCTGCCAATCCTGCTATCATGGGAGCCTAAGGATTGCGGGGGCTGGAGGACGGCGGGTGCTCACCACCGTGGGCTTGTTCCAGACAGTCTGCAGGCAATGCTTCACAGCCCCACAGTCAGCCGCCGTCTTCACATTTTGGCACCACACCGCCGAGCCTCTTGTGCATTCCTTCAGCCCAAGGACTGGGCCTGCGAGGGCTGAAAGGAAAGCTGACATGAGAAGATGGCCCGCTTTCTGGCAGGCCAGGTCTACCTCACTTATCTCCCGAGGGTCAAGGGGTAGCCCTGCCGGGGAAGCTGGACATTCTCACTCGGTCCCCCACACAGCATATGAAAACTCCAGCCACACAACCACATGCCTGTCCAGGCCAAGAAGTCAGCTGTCACTGTCACAGGGCTGGAAGAGCCTGATTTCTCTGTTTCACTTTTATCCTCTCCAACTATTTTTGAACAGTATTAGGACGTCAAATCTTTATAAACCTAAGAAGTTTCCATAAGTAATGAAAGAAATCACAGGAGAAAAGACTGACAGATTTAAATAGGGAAGATTTTAACTTCTGAAGAATGAATAACAGCTGTAGAATGAAGGGTTTTGTCAGCACAGTGGCTCACGCTTGTAATCCCAGCACTTTGGGAGTGGAGGCGAGAGGATTGACTGAGCTCAGGGGTTCGAGGACAGCCTGGGCGACTCGGTGAGACCTCCTCTCTACAATTCAATCCAATCCAATCCAATCCAATAATA
>CAUYQG010172666.1:0-16427 GCA_963574415.1 Tarsius wallacei
CCTCTTGTTTATCACTGTTTTCTCTGACAGTGAGATGCATTGCTTCCATCATCTACAACTTATTTATTTGTTCATCTCTAATATATAAAGTGCTTTCAGAATTTTTTTTTTTTTTTTTTTTGAGTTGGAGTCTCACTCTATAGCCCAGACTGGAGTGCAGTGGCCGCTCCCGGCCACCGCGGCCTCGACCTGCTGGGCTCCGGCGATCCTTCCGCCTCGGCCTTCCAAGTAGCTGGAACTACAGGCGCGCGCTACCACGCCCGACTAATTTTTTTGATTTATCGTAGAGATGAGGTCTCGCTTGCCCAGGAGGGTCTCGAACCCGCGGGCTCAGGTAATCCACTCACTTCAGCCTCCCAAAGGCGCGGGATTACAGGCTGAGCCACCGAGCCCGGCTTGTTTTTTTTTTTGAGTCGTAGTCTCACTCTGTCACCCAGGTTAGAGTGCAGTGGCACGCTCATGGCCACCTAAGCCTTGACCTGCTGGGCTCAGGTAATCCTTCCTCCTCAGCCTTCCAAGTAGCTGGAACAACAGGGGCACACCACCATGCCTGGCTAATTCTTTTTTTAAATTGTAGAGACGAGGTCTCACCAAGTTGCCTAGGCTGGTCGCAAACCCCTGGACTCAGGCAGTCTTCTCACCTCAGCCTCCCAAAGTGCTGGGATTACAGGCTTGAGCCACCACACCTGGCCAACACTTTTTTTGTTTTATTGGTAGAGATGAGGTGTCACTGTTACGTAGCCTGGTCTTACTTTGGGAGGCCAAGATGGGAGGATCTCTTGAGCTCACAAGTTCAAGACCAGCCTGGACAACATAGTGAGACATCTTCTCTACAAAAAAAAAGTTTAAAAATGAGCCGGGTGTGGTGGCATTCACCTGTAGTCACAGTTACTCAGGAGGCTGAAGTGGAAGGATTGCCTCCGCTGTAGAGGTCAAGACTTCAGTGAGTTGTTATTGTGCCACTCTGCTGCAGCCTGGGTGACAGAGTGAGAACCCCAACTCAAAAAAGAAAAAAAGAAAAGTAAACTAAAATGTATAGTACTCTAAACACTAAAAGCTGATCCAGTGGACTAAATATATAGTTATTAAAAAGGGTTCCAGGCCAGGTATGGTGGCTCATACCTATAATTCTAGCACTTTGAGAGGCGGAGGCAAGAGTATTGCCTGATCCCAGGGGTTTGAGACCAGCCTGGGCAAATTGGGGAAACCTCATCTCTTCAATTAAATGAAAAAATTAGCTGGGTGTGTCGGCGTGTGCCTGTTATTTCCAGCCACTTGGAATCCCGAGGCAGAAGGATCGCCTGAGCCCAGCAGGTCAATGCTGCGGTGGTGGTGATCATGCCACTGCACTCTAGCCTGTGTGACAGAGTGAGACTCTGACTCAATAATAATAATAATAATTGAAAGGGTTCCAAAGCAATATAGAAACATTGTGAATAACTAACTGAAAAGTAAACTTCTACAACTATGTAAAGTATACAAGTGACTAATACTAGATGGTCTATGAAGCAATGAAAACAGCATTGTGGGGATTGTGAACAAATTTTGTTTTTTCAAAAAATCTTTTGGGAAGCTTAGTAATTCTTTAGTTGACTTATTTTTGCAAAACTAAAGCGAACATTCATACAAGAGTAGCCTGTGTGTGTTGAGACCAGAGCCAGGAAAGACTGGTCAGATTTTTAAAGAAAGCCGTTGTAACTGGCAGAGTCAGGAGGGAAATGGAGAGTAATTAGTACAGCAGTAAAACTGTGCCTTCAGGCTCACGATATGAGGATGATGCTGGTAATAGCTAACCTGCAGTGCTTGCCATGTGCCAGGCAGTTTGCTTTCATTCACTCGGTTGTTTTGCCCACAGCCCCATTCACTTACCCCTCTCTGGTAAGCGGTGGTGCTAGGAATGGAATCAGAATCTCCCTGACCCTCACCAGCATGTACCTTTTATGGTGAGCTATTCATATCTGTCTGGCTGGCAAAACAGTTCACAGCTGCTTCCTGAGTGGCTGGACCCTGCCGGCTCTGCCCTGGATGGGAGTGTTCTTGCCTCCTTTTCTGCCAGCTCTGCTCACCTTAGAGCACTAGTACAGAACAAAGCCTAACTTCAAGGGTGAAACCTAATACTGAAGGATTCATGGCCACACCCAGCGTGGCCTCTGGTGCCAGGGGCCACTCACTTCCTGCTTGCCCCTGTTTACTTTGTTCCATTGTTCCCAGCACTGCAAGTAAATTTCTGTTTCATGAGCTGAGGGAGGAGGACAACTACTTCAGCCGCCTCTTTAAACCTCGGAAGGTACAGCCTAGGACAAAGTCCGCACTTGCCATACTCTTTTTGGCTGTTCTTTTCTCCTGTGATAGCTCTGGGTTTTGAGGTTTTGGTTTTTGTTTTTTTAACCTCTTACCACCAATCTACCAGGAGACCAAACTGTTCCCCAGAAATGCCTTTTTGAATTTTCTCTTTTTTTTTTTTTTTAGTTGGAGTCTCACTCTGTTGCCCAGGCTGGAGTGCAGTGGCACGCTTTTGGCCACCTCAGCCTCAACCTGCTGGTCTCAGTTGACCCTCCCGCCTCGGCCTTCCAAGTAGCTGGAACTACAGGCATGTGTCACCATGCCCGGCTATTTTTTTTTTTTTTTAATTTATTGTAGAGATGAGGTCTCGCCAAGTTGCCCAGGCTGGTCTCGAACCCATGGGCTCAGGCAATCCTCTCACCTCGGCCTCCCAGAGTGCTGGGATTATAGGCGTGAGCCACTGTGTCCGGCCCTTTTTGAATTTTGAAAGTTTTGCTATAAACCTGCAGTTTATTACCTCATTTTAATTATCTACTTGTGCCTGAGTTTATATAGTTCATTCAAAATGAAGAGTAAGCTGGACGTTGTGGCTCATGCCTATAATCCCAGCACTTTGAGAGGAATAGGTGAGAGGATCACCCGAGCCCAGCAGGTTGAGGCTGCGGTGGCCGTGAGTGTGCTACTGCACTCCAATCTGGGCAGCACAGTGAGACGCCGACTCAAAAAAAAAAAAAATTAGGAGCAAAATAGCTTTCTGGTAAATGTCTTTTTTGTTGTTGTTGAGTTGGCGTCTCACTCTATCGCCCAGGCTGGAGTGCAGTGGCACGCTTATGGCCACCGCAGCCTCGACCTGCTGTGCTCAGGTGATTCTTCCACTCAGCCTTCCAAATAGCTGGAACCACAGCAGTGCGCCACCACACCTGGCTAGTTTTTTGATTTATTGTAGAAATGAAGTCTCACCGAGTTGCCCAGGCTGGTCTTTATCCCTGGGCCCAGGCAATCCTCTCACCTCGGCCTCCCAAAGTGCTGGAATTGCAGGCATGAACCACCGCTCCCAGCAGTAGATGTCATTTAATGATAGCATGACCACTGTACAAATTTGCCTAATTTGCCTCCTTGGAGCCAGTTCCTTTCCTGGGAACTCAGTGACACTCTCATGCAGTCACAGAAAAAAGGCTGATCAGAGACTGTGGTGATCCTTTACCCAAAAGTTCATCCTGAGGGAAAAGATAAAGCCTTTAATGTTTGATGCAGGAGTAAACCAGATTTTATCTTACTTTCATTTTATTTTTTGAGACAGGATCTCACTGTCACCCAGACTGAGTGCCCGTGGCATGATGCCAGCTCACTGCAACCTCGAACAGATCACCTTGGGCTCAGGTGATCTGTTCACCTCAGCCTCCTGAGTAGCTGGAACTATAGGCAATTGCCACCACGCCAGGCTAATTTTGGTTTTCGTTTTGTTTGTTTATTTTTTGTAGGGACAAGATCTGTTTTACTTAGACTGGTCTCTAACTCCTGGCCTCAAACGATTCTCCCACCTCAACCTCCCAAAGTGCTGGGATTATAGGTGTGAGCCACCACACCTGGCCTAAACCAGATTTTAAAAATAGAATCTGTTTGACACCCCAATCTTTAATTCGGTATAAGTCACCTACCCAGGAGTACAGCCTGAAACACCAAACTGATTATAAGTATGTTTTTGATCAAAGCATGCATTTTCATGGCTTCTAAGTTAAGGCATTGAAATGTAAATTTTGCATTTAAACTACATTTGGCTCTGTTTTGTCAATTCTTAACTACCTGACATTTGAAAAAAAAAAGATTAAAAAAAAACCTACCTGACTTTTAATGTATACTCTTATTTAAGCCTAGATCATTCCAGAAATTCAATTTTTTTTCTTGAGAGTCAGGGTCTTGTTCTATCACCCAGGCTGGAGTGTAGTGGTGTGATTGAGATTCAATTTTGATTTAGTTTATCTTCTAACTCCTTTTCTCCTTTAGTGTTTAAACTTTCTGCTTTGACACTCAAGATATAGCTTAGAGTTGCAAAATCTCCCAATCTTACTAAATTTCTCCTCCACCACAGGGGTAGGGGATTGTGGGGATGTGTTGGGGTACAGAGGGTCAACATTCTTGCGCTCCTAAAAAAAAAAAAAAAAAAAAGAAAGAAAAAAAAATATTAATAAATTTGAAACATTTGACAGTGAGTGAGTGACGGCTACTTCCCCAGCTGGAACTAATTTTGTGCTCTTTAGTTTCCCACAGTCAAATCACTCGCCTCTACAGCCGGTTCACCAGCCTGGACAAAGGAGAGAATGGGACTCTCAGGTAGGCAGTGCCTCTCTTTCTTTTCATCATAGATACCTGAAACTCTCTGACAATATTTGAATAGCTGCCTTTATCCCAAGGGCAGACATGATAGGCATCCAGCATGCAGGTGGCAGAGACCATTTCTTTACTGGTCTTTGAGCATCATTGATCCACAAGGGAATTAAATCAGCAGAACAGTGACATTAAATGTATCACCAGGTGCTTGTTGCTTTTTTTTTTTTTTTTTAAGTTGGAGTCTCATTGTGTCACCCAGGCTGGAGTACAGTGGTATGCTCACAGCCACCGCAGCCTCGACCTGCTGGGCTCAGACAGTCCTTCTCCCCCAGCCTTCCAAGGAGCTGGAACCACAGGCATGCGCCTGGCTAGCTTGGTTCTTTATTCCAACTCCCCTTTGTTTAGGTGGCCATTTTTCTGATCCTAGGAAGGTACTTTCAAGATTTCAGCTCTCTCTGCTTTCATTTTCCCACAATCCTTTCCCCAGCATTGAGGTGTATGAAGTTGACTTCTAGCAATTCCAAGTGGTCTAGGTGGTTTTGTCTTCTCTCATTTCCCAACCCAACTTATAACCCTAGGGTATATCATTTTACACACATTAATGTTGGACAAGATGCTGAGTATTTTAGTCTAGAGCAGTGATTTTCATCTGAGAGCCATTTTGCCACCCAGGGGCAAAATGTCTGGAAACATTTTTGATTGTCTTGACTTGGGGATGCTGCTACTGCCTAGTGGGTAGTGGCCAGGGATGCTGCTAAACATCCTACAATGTACAGCCTCCATGGAAAACCATTAAGCTATGAAACTCTGGTCTAGAGTAAGTGTATCATCTCAGAGTGATGTAATGCTATATCGTTTTGTGTTTGTAATTGTCATTTCATAGAAGAAATATTCTATACTACCATCTCCCACATTTACTCTCAGTAGCAACCTTTTTTATACCGTTGTTCTTCAGCTTTGATTGACTGGCATGTAATGAAGCTGTTTGCCTTTCTAGTAGCTGGCATGAAGCAGTTTAAGACTTCTTAGATGGGGACTAAATAGATGGGGGTGTGGTATAAAAGGGGAAGGAATATTATTGCTAAGCCTTGGACATAATCATCATCCCAAATGGAAACCCCATGCTCATGAAGCAGTCACTTCCTATTTCCTCTTCTCTGAGCTCCTGGCAACTGCTAATCTACTCTTTTTTGCCTCTCTGGATATTTCATATGAATGGAATTATACCATATGTGGCCTTCTTGTGATTAGCTTTTTCCTCTTAACTCAGCTTCATAAAGCTCTAGGTCTTAAACCTTGAATGGGAGGCTGAGGTGAGAGGATTGCCAGAGCTCGGGTTCAAGACCAGCCTGGGCAACTTGGCAATATCTCGTCTCTACAATAAATCAAAAAATTAGCTGGGTGTGGTGGTGCATGCCTGTAGTTCCAGCTACTTGGAAGACTGATGTGGAACTATCTCCTGAGCTCAGCAGGCTGAGGCTGTGATGGCCATGAATGTGCCACTGCACTCCAGCCTAGGTGACAGAGTGAGACTCCAACTCAAAAAGCAAAAAAACAAACCTGTTATTTGGTCTCCATCTTGATGTGTATTAAAATGTGGGAGAAGTGCCAAGCTATCTTGAATACAAGAGGAAATTATCTCACTGTACAATATATGTGCCACATAGTAAACAGAGGACGTTTTATGTAAATAAGTTTGTTGGACCTATCCACTACCAGGGATGTCACACTGGCTATGCCCGCTGACACTTATCATCTCAGCCTCTGACCCTCTGCTTAGATTGTCTCCCCATTCCCTCACCCCATCTCCTATTCTACTGCCTTCAGCCATGAGATTAGCGGGCAAATGCTAAACTCTTCTGTAACACAGAGCAATTCAACTCTCTCCACCCTTTGCTACCAAACTCAGCTCAAGTCCTGTTTTGACCTTTCCAGAACCCATCAAGGTGCTCAGCTGAATACAAGTGTCTTCCAATCTTTTGTTATCTAAAACAGCCTCCACCTTCTTAAGAAGGCAATTGTGTTTATTAGGAGAAATGGTTTCCCTTCTATTCTTTTTATTTTTTTTGAGTAGGAGTCTCTGTTGCCCAGGCTGGAATGCAAGTGGTACCACCGCAGTCTTGATCTGCTGGGCTCATGTGATCCTTCTGCCTCAGCCTTGCAAGTAGCTGGAACCACAGATGTGCACCACCATGCCTGGCTAATCTTTTATTTATTGTGGAAATGAGGTCTCATCAAGTTGCCCAGGCTGGTCTTGAACCCAAGGACTCAGGCAATCCTCTTGCCTTCGCCTCCCAAAGTGCTGGGGTTACAGGCGTGAGCCACTGCGTCCATCTCCTTCTATTCTTTTTTTACTTTCATTTTCCAAGGTGTTTCATGTCTGGGGCCAGAAGCCAAATTCTCAGAGTGAGAGGCTATAGTGCACAGTCTGTGGGATTCTGTGCTCCTTTGTAGTGATCGGTCCCAGGGGAACATAAAGCAGAATTTGTGGAAGGCTTTGGTTAGAATGGAGCTTCTTCAGAGTGCTTTCAGGAATTTACCCCTGTGGGGTAAATGCAGGACATATGCCTGACTCCCCGTCTCCAGCTAATGACTATTTCTTGACTGGGTGAATGGCCCTTGGCCAAGACCACCTGTGTCCAGTCAAAATGTCCTTGAAAGTATACACATCTGTGGACTCAAGGCTGTAAGACCACCTGTGTCCAGTCAAAATGTCCTTGAAAGTATGCACATCTGTGGACTCAAGGCTGTTTTTTTTTTTTTTTTTTTTTTTTTGTTATAGTTTAGCGGTGTCGCCCAGGCTGGAGTACAGTGGCATGCTCATGGCCACTGCAACCTCGACCAGCTGGGCTCAGGGGATCCTTCTGCCTTGGCCTTCCAAGTAGCCAGAACTGCAGGCCCACTCCACCCAGCCCAGCCAATTTTTTTATTTATTGTAGAGACAAGGTCTCATCAAGTTGCCCAGGTTGGTCTTGAACTCCTGGGCTCAGGCAGTCCTTGCCTTGGCCTCCCAAAGTGCTGGAATAACAGGCTTGAGCCACCACACCCGGCCCAAGTCTTTTTCTAAGAGTAAGCATCCTTATTTCTGCTTCTTTGCATGTAATGCTATTGCTGTATCTTGCCCCCTTTCCCATACTGGGGGTGTATAATCTATCGCCATGTCTATAGAGGTGCAGGAAACTTTTCGCTTCCCTCCTGTCAATAATAATAAACTCATGTCTCTACCAGCCTGTCCTCCAGGTAATTTCTTTGAAATAGGCAAACATTACGTGAACGTGCCACAATACAACCCCAAAGTCTGTTTTATAGAACTGTAGCCATTCCTTGGTCTATCAGTAGGTGTTGTGTTAAAAAAAGAAAGAAATAAAAAACTTCGTGACCCGCCTGGGCAACTTGGTGAGACCTCATCTCTACAGTAAATCAAAAAAATCAGCCGGGCGTGATAGCGCGCGCCTGTAGTTCCAGCTACTTGGAAGGCTGAGGCGGAAGGATCGCCGGAGCCCAGCTGGTCAAGGCTGCGGTGGCCAGGAGCGGCCACTGCACGCCAGTCTGGGCGACAGAGTGAGACTCCAACTCAAAAAAAAAAAAAGAAAAAAAGAAAAAAGAAATATTGACTAAATTTGTGAACAGTTTGGTAAACAAAGTTAAACAGGCTTTTGTATTATGGGATTTCACATCTTTAATATACTCAGATGAATTGGAATTCTCCTAGATGGGAGTATTGTAAAAGTTCTTGCCAAATTGATTTGCAGTTTCCCTATAGCCACCTTTCATGGAATATAAATGTTAGGTCATATTCCCTACAGGGCCTCCAGAATGTTAGGTCAGGCCTGCTTACTTTGTTCAGATGTCACTGTTTTGGGTGTTTCCATTGCTATAGAAATTGGATTTTCTAGCCAGGCGCTATGACTCACACTTGTAAGCACTTTGAGAGGCAGAGGCGAGAGGATTGCTTAAGCCCAGAAGTTTAAAACCAGCCTGGATAATTGGCAAGACCTCATCTCTATGAAAAATAAAAAAATTAGCCAGGTATGGTGGTGTGTGCCTGTCTTCCCAGCTATTCAAGAGGCTGAGGCAGAAGGATCACCTGAACCCAGGAGTTTGAGACTGTGGTGAGCTATGATCATGCTACTGCACTCCAGCCCGGGCAAAAGAGGGAGACTCTGATTTTTAAAAAAATGAAAAGCCTGGGCATGGGGGTTCATGCCTATAATCTTAGCATTTTGGGTGGCGAGGTGAAAGGATTGCCTCAGCCCACAGGTTCAAGACTAGCCTGGGCAACATGGCAAGACCTTATCTCTATAATAAATCAAGAAAAATTAGTCAGGCATGGTGGCACGTGCCTGTGGTTCCAGCTACTTGGAAGACTGAGGCGGAAGGATTGCCTGAGCCCCTCAGGTTGCTCAGGCTGGAGGCCGTGAGCATTCTACTGCACTCCAGCCTGAGCAACTGAGTGAGACTCCAACTCAAAAAAAAAAGAAATTGTTTTCTTCTAAAAAGGCAACTGGATCCTGAAAGGGATCCTGAAATGATCTTTTGTAGGTCAGGTCAAAGTGAGAGCCTTGTCAGCATCTGAACACAGAGGTGGTTTCTTTTGTTTAAATACTCTTTATGCTGATCAAATCTATGCTGTTATAAGTCCGAATAACAATTATTCTTTGGGGAGCAGAGGAGATAGAGCCAAAGGAGCATGAAGGAAGCTTCTGGGTATTGGTAATAATCAATTTTTTGATCTAGTTGCTAGTTACAGTCATGGTGAAAATTCATCATGCTGAATGCCTTTTTTTTTTTTTTTTTTTTTTTTTTTTAGTTGGGTTCTCAATCGGTCGCCCAGGCTAGAGTGCAGTGGCATGTTCACGGCCACTGCAGCCTCGACCTGCTGGGCTCAGGTGATCCTTCTGCCTCAGCCTTCCAAGTAGCTGGAACTACAGGCATGTGTTACCATGCACGGCTAACTTTTTGATTTATTGTACAAAGGAGATCTCTCCAAGTTGCCCAGGCTGGTCTGGAACCTGTGGGCTCAGGCAGTCCTCTTACCTTGGCCTCCCAAAGTGCTGGGATTATAGGCGTGAGCCACCACGCCCGGCCCATGCTGAATGCTTTTGTGCACTTTTCTGTATATATGTTACACTTCAGTAAAAGTTTGCCCTAAAAATATCCTCTGCATTGAGCAATTTTGATGTTGTAGCTTTGTCAGATAACACTTTTTCTCAAATAATGCCTTGATGAAAAATCCCTTTATATTATATTACACGGCTTCAGCTGACTATAGGTGACAACACAGACCAACTAAGCCTTGCAAGGAAGTTTTTAGTGGGAATTGCTAGTTGGCTGTTATTACATGTCACTTAACAAAAGATTACTTATAAATTTTATGAAATTGTGTCCTGAATGGTAGCCATTTATCTACTCAAACACTAAGTACTTTTGAGTTTCCTTTTCTTGTTTGGCTTTATCCAGAGGGCAGTTGATTTCAATATCCTGGACAAACACTTGCTTTGTACACAGTAGTATTAGTCATTCCAGAATAGAGTTTCATAGATGAGAAGCATGATGTCAATCTAATTCTCATTCTTAGTATAGATAATCTTTTTATTTTCTCTCTGAAAGCCTCAAATATCTCCTCTTGATGTTCTGAAATTTCATCACAATGTACCTTTTTGTGGGTTATTTTTCATTATTTATTACTTAGTATTAGGTGAACCTTCTTAGACTAAAAATAGGTCTCGGCTAGGCACTATCACTCATGGCTGTAATCCCAGCACTTTGGGTAGCTGAGGTGGGAGGATCCCTTGAGACCAGGAGTTTGAGACCAGCTTGGACAACATAGCAAGACCCTGTCTCTATTTAAAAAAAAAAAAGAATAGGCACTGTGGCTCAAGCCTATAACCCCAGCACTTTGGGAAGCTGAGGTGAGAGGATTGTCTGAGTCCATGAGTTTGAGACCAGCCTGAGCAACTTGGTGAGACCTCATCGCTACAATAAATCAAAAAATTAGCCGAGCATGTTGCCTCTGCTGGGCTCAGGTGATCCTTCCAACTCAAACTTCCAAGTAGCTGGAACTACAGGTGCATGCCATCATGCACAGCTAATTTTTTTGATTTATTGTAGAGGTGAGGTCTCATTACGTTGCCCAGGCTGGTCTCAGACAACCCTCTCGCCTCAGCCTCCAAAGTGCTGGGATTACAGGCGTGAGTCACCGCACCCGGCTGTATTTTAATTCTGAGAACCTTTCTTGTTCTTTGACCTTTGCTGGATCATAGTAGCTTATTTTTGTTTTACAGATGCAAAAACGTATCAAATGTCTATTGATTTACTTATTAGAGTCCTTATTAGTGCTTATTAGTTCTTATTAGTATACCTGGGGACCAACTTCCCATACTTGATTGAAGCCCTGCTCAGGTAGATCTTTCCATTTATTTCCATAGCGGTTCTCCATTTATCCTTGGCATAAATGGTTTTGTAATACTGGGATGGGAGCTGAGAGCAGTGGGCCACTGGCCCTTTCTTTAAAAGGTGCTTTGAATCCTGCTGCCCTAAACCTGGCAGCTCTGAGTGGTGGCTTGCTGAGACTCTGCAAGGCTGAATGGTTGTCAGCTCTGCTTCAGCCTATTTGTAGAACTTTGACTCCAGCTTGTGACTACATTCACATTTGCTGTCTGAATTTCATACTGTGTCAAAATCCCTTGTCTAACAGTACACTTCTCCCGCCTGATTTTTTAATATTGTGGATATATTCTCATGTGTTCATTTTTGTTGACATTTGAGAGAGTTTTAGAGAATGAGAGAAACATGCATATGCCCACCACCCTCAACCAAAAGTCAGAATGCAGTCTCCAGATAAACCATCCTGGCCCTAGAATCCTAAAGTAAACAATCAGCAGACTGACTTCGATATTTATTGGTACTTTCTATGAAAAAATTCCATTGTTAAAACAACAGCTGGATGTGGTGGCTCACACCTATAATCCCAACATTTTGGGGGAGGCCAAGGTGGGAGGATCACTTGAACCCAGGAGTTCAAGACCAACCTGGGTAACATGGTGTGACCCCAGTCTGTATAGAAAAATAAAAAAAATTAGCCAGGCATGGTGGCACACGCCTGTTGTCCCAGCTGTTTGGGAGGCTGAAGTGGAAGGATTGCCTATGTCCAGTAGGTTAAGGCTGCGGTGAGCCATGATGGTGCCACTGCACTCCAGCGATAATGGAAATTATTGTCATTTCAGTTTAATAAATATACCATGTGATTAACCTTTATTATACTATTTAAATAGGAAATCTTTTTTTTAATTGAATGTATGTTCTAATGAGTATGTCTAATTAACAGATTTTAATCTCCTAATTATGTATAAGTCATCTCTGGGTGCTTGAAATAGAAGTTACTTCTCGGTGGCTCAGCCTGTAATCCCAGCGCTTTGGGAGGCCAAGGTGAGTAGATTGCCTGAGCGCACGGGTTCGAGACCCGCCTGGGCAACTTGGCGAGACCTCATCTCTACAATAAATCAAAAAATTAGCTGGGTGTGGTAGTGTGCACCTGTAGTTCCAGCCACTTGGAAGGCTGAGGCGGAAGGATCGCCAGAGCCCAGCAGGTTGAGGCTGCGGTGGCCGGGAGCATGCCGCTGCACTCTAGTCTGGGCGATGGAGTGAGACTCCAACTCAGAGAAAAAAAAAAATAGAAGTTAGTTGTGAGGCTGAATCTCTGAGTAAGAGAAAGGACTTGCCAGTGAAGGAGATCAGTATAGAGGGATTGCACTACTGCTTACTAACAGTTTCTCAGACTGGTTTTTCAGAGCACTTCTATGCCCTTGAATAGCTGGAAAACCAGTCTTCATTGGGAATTTCCTGGCCACAAAGAATGCCATTATACATGGTTCTGTTCTGAAACTCACCTGCTGTCAGTAATAGTGTCTTTTTCTTTTTTCTTTTTTGAGTTGGAGTCTCACTCTGTCGCCCAGACTGGAGTGCGGTGGCATGCTCAAGGCCACTGTGGCCTTGACCTGTTGGGCTCAGGTGATCCTTCCACTTCAGGCTTCCATGTAGCTGGAACTACAGGCATGCTTCACCATGCTTTGCTAATTTTTTTTTTTTTGCTTTATGATAGAGTTGCCCAGGCTGGTCTCGTACCCGTGGGCTCAGGCAATCGTCTCGCCTCAGCCTCCCAAAGTGCTGGGATTATAAACTTGAGCCACCATGCCTGGCTAATAGTGTCTTTTTCTAAGAAAATTTTTGAGGAAAGATTTTCCTAGGTATACTATGAGGCAGAATATAATGTTGGTATTTTGTTTTGGTTTGGTTTTTGATATAGGGTCTCACTGTCACCTCAGGTTGAAGTGTAGTGGCATGATCATAGCTCACTGCAACCTTAAACTGCTGGGCTCAAGTAATCTTCCCACTTCAGCCACTCACGTAGCTAAGACTGCAGGCACATGCCATCATACCTGGCTAATTTATTTATTTATTTTTTGTACAGATAGGTTCTTGCTATGTTGTCAGGCTGGTCTCGTTCTCTTGGCCTCAAGTGATTCTTCTGCCTCAGCCTTCCCAAAAATGTTGGGAATACAGGTGTGAGCCACCATGCCTAGTCTAATGTTGGTATGTTTTTTATTTTTTTGAATTGGGATCTCACTTGTTGCCCCAGCTAGAGTACAGTGGTACAATCAGGACTCACTGCAGCCTTGACCTCTTGAACTCAGGCTCTCTTCCCACCTCAGCCTCCTGAGTAGCTAGGACTACAGGCATGCACCACTACCACACCCAGATAATTTTCTGATTTTTTTTTCATTGAGATGATGTCTTACTATGTTTCCCAGTCTATTCTTTTTTTTTTAGTTGGAGTCTCACTCTGTCATCCAGACTGGAGTGCAGTGGCCGCTCCCGGCCACCGCAGCCTCAACCTGCTGGGCTCTGGCGATCCTTCCGCCTCAGCCTTCCAAGTAGCTGGAACTACAGGCATGCGCTACCACGCCCGGCTAATTTTTTTCTGATTTATTGTAGAGATGAGGTCTTGCCAAGTTGCCCAGTCTGGTCTCGAACCCGCGGGCTCAGGCAATCCACTCACCTCAGCCACCCAAAACATGGGATTACAGGCTGAGCCACCAAGCCCCGTTTCTAGTCTATTCTTGAATGCCTGGGCTCAAGCCATACTCTCACCTTGGCCTCCTAATGTGCTGAGATTACAGCCATGAGCTGCTGTGCCCAGTTGGTATGTTTTTTGCTGAGTACATACAAATCTACATTTCTTTTTATTCATTTGTTTATTTTATTTTATTTTTTTTAGTTAGAGTCTCATAGGCTGGAGTGCAGTGGCACACTCATGGCCACCTGAGTGTTGACCTGCTGGACTCTGGCGATCCTTCTGCCTCAGCCTTCCAAGTAGCCAGAACTACAGGCGCGTACTACCACACCCGGTTAATTTTTGATTTACTGTAGAGATGTGGTCTCGCCAAGTTGCCCGGGCTGGTCTCCAACCTGCGAGCTCAGGCAATCCACTTGCCTCAGCCTCCCAAAGTGCTGGGATTACAGGCTAAACCACCGAGCCTGGACTAATTTTTTTTTAAATTTATTTGGAGATGAGATCTTGCCAGGTTGCCCAGTCTGGTCTTGAACCCCTGGACTCAGCAATCCTCTCACCTCCCTCCCACTCTCAAAGTGCTGGGATTACAGGTGTGAGCCACCGTGCCCAGCCTCAAATCTACATTTCAATTGGAGCTTATGCTTGTGGTGTGTGGATCACTTTGGAATATTTATTGTTCTCTATTAGGTTTGTGTTGATGGGCAAATTTGAGAGGCTAAATCTGTTTATTGTTTAAATGACCAACTATGTTTTTACAGTCTTTCTTTTTAACTTTGATACTTTCAGCAGTATTCCCCTTGTTCTGGTGTCTGGAACCACATTGTATACACAGTCTAAATTCTAAGACTGGAGTTAAATAGTATCAAAGGATGGGTTTAGGTCCTTACTGACTTTGGAAGTCTAAGTCTAGATCCCCTTATTGAGATTGAAGGAGTTCAGGCTAGGTCGTTCACCCCCCACTTGATACTAAACTTGACATTTAAACTGTGCCTCTTCTCAGCTAAAATTACTTAAGCTTGTTAGACATTAAACTGTGGTATGTGGCCAGGCAATTGAAATCAGCCTTAGTCTTCATTTAAAAGGAAGTAGTTATTGTTTCTTAACCTTTGTCAAACAAGAGCAGCTACATTTTGGTGATAATGTGAACTTTGTATTATAAGAACACATTATGTAATAAAAGCATAGTACATGTTTGTTGATTTAAATAGTCAGAACCTCAGTAATTTTCTTGATTTTTTTTTTTTTATTACCTTAAGCAATCCAGTTATCTTATGAATGACTTCTTCTGGTTCCTTCATTGGTATAAAAATTATTATCCTAAATGGCCAAGAAAAATTAGAATCCAGAATTCTTGTTCCAGAGCTTTGTGCTCAGTCCACTAGGTCAGTTTCAACCTGTGTCACCAAATGTGGAGACGAGCTTGTTGAATTAATTAAGCACCATGTAAATGTTAAACTACAGAAGGAACAGAGTGTAAAAATTCCTGGGCAAAATAGAAGCATTTCATGATCTCTTGTCTTCATTAGCATTTAGTACAAAAAAGGGGGAGGTATGTGTTTTATCTCTTATGTTAGTAAACTTATTGAAGGTAATAATCATATTTATTCAAGTTTATATTTTTATTTTTATTCTTTGAGTCTGAGTCTCACTCTGTTGTCCAGGCTGGCGTGCAGTGGCACACTCATGTCCACCACAGCCTTGACCTGCTGGGCTCAGGTGATTCTTCTACCTTAGCCTTCCGAGTAGCTGGAACTACAGGCATTGGCCAACATGCCTGGCTACTTTTTTGATTTATTGTAGACACGCGATCTCGCCAGGTTGCCCAGGCTGGTCTTGAACCCAAAGTGCTGGGATTACAGGTGTGAACCACTGTGCCTGGCTGTATTATGTTTTAAAAATTTTTTTTTTTTTTTTTGAGTTGGAGTCTCACTCTGTCACCCAGACTGGAGGGCAGTGGCCGCTCCCGGCCACCGCAGCCTCGACCTGCTGGGCTTCCGCCTCAGCCTTCTGAGTAGCTGGAACTACAGGCGCGCGCTACCACGCCTGGCTAATTTTTTGATTTATTGTAGAGATGAGGTCTCGTCAAATTGCCCAGGCGGGTCTCGAACACGTGGGCTCAGGCAATCCACTCACCTCAGCCTCCCAAAGCGCGGGATTACAGGCTGAGCCACCAAGCCCGGCTTTTTTTTTTTTTAAGAGAGAGCATCTTACTCTGCCAGTCTAGAGTGCAGTGGAGAAATCATAGCTCACTGCAGCCTTGAATTAATGGTTCCTGGCTAATAGAGGTTCACACCTGTAGTTCTAGCTACTCAGGAATCTGAGGCAAAAGTATCACTGGACCCCAGGAGCTCAAGACCAGCCTGGGCAACATAGCAAGACCCTGTCTCTAACAAATTAATAATAATAATAATAATAATAATAATAGCAGCTAGTAGCGTCTAGGGATTTCTCATTTCTCTAATCTTCCTGAGATAAGAAACAAATTACATCTTTTCAAGCTATTTTGGGCCCAAATAGGATTTGGGGGCATATCTAGGACAACTTTTTTTTTTGGAAAGCAGGATTTATTGAGGGGACAGAAAAGCTCCCAGAACTGGAGAGGACTCAAGGGGTTGCCCATCTAGGACAACTTGTATTCCTGAGCTAGATGCCAACTTGCCTTAATTGATACATATGTGGTAAAGGCAGAGATGTGGTTGTTAATTGCACACTGCCACCCATGTCAGTCTTTTTTTTTTTTTTT
>CAUYQG010172677.1:0-19530 GCA_963574415.1 Tarsius wallacei
GTGCGCTACCACGCCCGACTAATTTTTGATTTATTGTAGAGATGAGGTCTCGCCAAGTTGCCCAGGCGGGTCTCGAACCCGTGGGCTCAGGCAATTCACTCACCTCAGCCTCCCAAAGCGCGGGATTACAGGCTGAGCCACCTAGCCCGGCTTATACTTTTAAGTGAAAGACTGAGTTGGGGTGATTTTGTTTCTTACCAGAGCTCTTCCATCCGGACATTAAGAAAATGATCTGCACTCACAAGAACTTGAGTCAATGCTGTCGGCAAACAGAATCATACTAATTGAAGTAAACGACTACTTTGAACTCTAAAGTCTTCAGGATTGAGACAGATTTAGCAAATTCCTGTTGATGACTCGAAAGATCTGCAGCCCCTCATATTGGAAAGTCGTGAGCTTCTCACTCTGCTCATTGCTCAGCCAAAATGATTGTGTTTCCAAAATGTCTCCAAATTCTACACAGCACCTCAAGCTATATATTCTAGTTATTCATTTTCTAGTTGCAAGTAACTCCATTGCTCAGAATCTGCCTACCACCCACAAAGCCTGATGAGGACTGACACCAATTCAAGGCAAGGTTTGTATTCTGGCAGCATTTACTCTTTAACACAAATGATGATACTAAAAGATTCCACCAAACTTGGGACTGGTTTATATTCTACCCTACCTCTGCCAATATTTTGCTCAGTACCTTTGGAAAGAGGTGTTTCACCTCTGCCAGACACAGTTTTCTCAAGAGCAAAATGAATGGAGAACTTGGTCAATAAGGTCTCATCTGGATCCAAATTCTGTGAATTGACTTTTGGATCAGTGCTACTATAGGAGCAAAATAATATATATTCAGAAGAGAGAAAATCATCTTTATTATTACACTAGAAATAGTTTAAGATATTGAAATGATTCATTTCCATTAATACACAGAAATCATTCAACAAACAATAAGTGTCTCACGATCTTTAGAAAAAGAACAGTGCCACCTTTAGCTAGTATTTTGTAGTTACACCTCCAGTTACCTCACTACAACAATTTAGATTCAAGTATCAAGACTCAGACATGAAAGCAACTCCTCTCACTAGACAAAAAAAATTGCTACTAGATTCCTTGATGTCATGCCATCCTTTCTCATTAATTATCCTAACTACTTAGCATACGCTGAGAAAACTATTGGTATTTTAAAAACTACATTTCACTTGACTCCAAAAGAAAACAAATTCTACAACCATTACACACTGATGTTTAAAGGCCTAAACAAACATGGGAGAAAAATCTGGACAGTAAAAAGCACTAAGGAAAAAAAAGATACCTTTGATCAGGAAGCCAGCTGAAAATTAGAGTCGCCAACGAAGAACAGTAATTTTGTCAGATTAATATTGTCCTCAGTATTAGCCTTTTGTTGCATTTAAGAAGGTCTTTTTCTTTTTAAGAAAGCCAGCAGTACTTTCATTGTGTTTGTTCAAGTCCACATTATCGTTAGGTAGCCAATCACAAGATTTCCGCAAGTAGCCGTTATTGCTTCAAAAGTTAAGTATTTCCTGAGTCTGCAATCAGGAAATACACAGATTGTGCAGACCTAAAGAGCAAAAGCTTTGGCTTTCTTTAAAAAGAAATATTCTAATTTTGATAACCATTGTCTTCCTTATGCTGTTTAAGTAATCACAAGTGTCTAACACATACTAATTATGGAGATAAGAGAGGATTCATCTATATTATGATGTCTTTTTTCTTTGTAGATTCATTGATAAACAGATGAACTTCAATAAACAATTTTAAAGGGATACAAATTTGAATGTGAGAATAAGTTTTCTGAAACATATTTAAACAAGAAAAAAAATAGGTCAATTCTTTTACAATTGAAATGAGCTTCACTGCTTGATTCATTATTAATCTTTTTATAACAATTATAGTAGGCACAGCAAGATTTAGATAAGTATTAAAAAAAAAAGTTGAGGAAAAACATTAGCGAACAAGTAAACTGAAAACACTACCCAATGAGAAGGACTAGCGATTTAAGCTAGTTTCACTCAGAGACGGTATGGCAAAGAAATATATTTGCTTTGGAAGTAATGCATGCCTTTAGGGGAAGGGTAGATTTCCTTTATAATTCTGCTTAGCTTAAGAAACAAAGAAGATTAGTTTATAGATTATCCAGCAACACAGGAAAAGTATAAGGACATGAAGTAAAAGTCAGCATTTTGAGAAATTAGTCATTTAATGTTATAATTTTTATTTGGCTTTTAATAATCTCATTTTCAAATAATGGAAAATGATAGGAAGGTAGACAGACAGCATGAAACAGTTCATTTATATGAAGGCAACCATTTTTCCAACCCCAGTCTTGGAAGCACATATAGTCTGTGCTGTGGTTTGGGTAAAGCTGTTTGGCAATCTCATTTTAACTTTTATTCTAAAATACTTCAGAAATTCTTATATTTAGTTAAAAATCTAAATTATGATTTCAAAGCAAATTTTCCACAGTAAAGCAGAAGTCTAATTTTGAATGAGTCTGGATTCAAAATAGAATAGAGTAAAACAGTGTACATTCTGTCATATCACAGAACTGTCAAACTTAGGGTGCCTTTAAGGTATCACTGGTCCCCACTATCTTCTTTTACAGATGTGGAAACAAACTGTTAACATCAAAAGTTAAATCAATAATGAGAAAAATAATGAGATTACAAGAGACTAGACAGGGGCCAAAGAAAGCAGAGTATCTCTGTGACTTAAGCCAGAGTCATATAAGCAGCTTTGTTTTTGATCCTTGGGCTACGAGCCAAGCCAGTTTCCTCTCAGACCAGGCTTTAGTTCTTAGATATTCTCAGCCACTCTGCTCAAACCCACTTATGGTTCAGTTCTTCTCTAACTGCTCCTTCCCTGATAGCCTCTGAATTAGGCCAAATATCAGAGGGAGAAATTTCTTGAACATTTCTCCTAAATTCTCTCATCTCATTCTGTCTCCCTGCTTATCTGGTTGAATTCTTTCTATGGGAAAGATGAGCTGTCCCTTCTTACCCTGTGACCACTACATATTTGCAAAAGCGATCAGATATACAACATACAGGAAACAGCTTGAGAAATCATGTGACATGATAAAGAGAATGAAATCTCAGAAGTGGCTGAGTTTAGTGCTAGAGAGAAATACAAATGCAACAAGACAGAAGATGAGGTGCATTGTAAGAAGTCAGAGGATGAAGGACAGTTACTTTCAGATTCCCTTCCCAAAGCAAAGTCAATATTTTTAAAAGGAAGCAGTTCATAGCAGGGGCATATAAGAAAAATCCACAACATGCAGTTAGAGGCCTTCTGCTTAGAGCCTCAGACCTGTACCTCTGATTACCTATAAAAAAGACACTATCCCCCTCAGCATCAGTTTTTTCATCTGCAAGATAGAAACCACAGTGCTTACCTCAGAGGTAACCTGGGAATAATGAATTAAATGTGCCAATATGACTAACACAGTGCTTGGACAATGAAAGCATTCAATAATGCTCAAATCAAAATCAAATTCTAATTTGTATTACATAAGAAGATGAAAGAAGAAACTATTGCAAAATAAAAATTCTTGCCTTCATGAAATTCAAATTAGGAAGGGGGAGATAGTAAAGAAAAAAATAATAAGCAAGTAAAATATAAGGAGTTTAGCAAAATTTTCCAAGGAGGAAAACAAAGCAGGGAAAGAGAACATTTGGAGGGACAGAAAATTTGGAACTCGCTATAAGATATTTGAGTAAAAGCCAGAAGTCAAGAAAGACATGAGCCATACAGATATCTAGGGGAGGAATATTCCAGGCAGACAGAACATCAAGTACAAAGTTTCCAAAGCACAAGTTTTCTTGGTGCAAATGGCAAGGATTCCCTGTGGCTGGATGCAGTGAGTGAACACAAGATTATGGACGAGGCAGTTGTGGAGACATGGGAGATCTAAATCATGCAGGGCCTTGAAAGGACTTTGGCTTTTACTCTTGGTGAGACAGAAAGCCTCGGGTATAATGCTGAGAAATGACATGACTTCAGTGTTTTTGTTTGAGTTGGAGTCCAACTCCGTCACCCAGACTGGAGTGCAGTGGCCGCTCCTGGCCACCACAGCCTCGACCTGCTGGGCTCCGGCGATCCTTCCGCCTCAGCCTTCCGAGTAGCAGGAATTACAGGTGTGCACTACCACGCCCGGCTCATTTTTTTTTTGATTTATTGTAGAGATGAGGTCTCGCTTGCCCAGGTGGGTCTCGAACCCGCGGGCTCAGGCAATCAACTCACCTCAGCCTCCCAAGGCACGGGATTACAGGCTGAGCCACCGAGCCCGGCTTCAGTGGTGTTTTCAAAGGATCCCTTTGGCTACTGTGTGGAAGGTGTACAAGGGGGTGACAGGCAAGTGTCTACTGTACTGATCCAGGGTGCGCCATCGGTGGCTCACACAGGAGTGACAGCAAGGGACATGGTTAAGCATCAGCCAGCTTCTGGATATAATCTTGAAGGTGCAGACATGATGATTTGTTGATGGACCCAATATGGGATAGAGGCAATAATGACTTCAGGGGTTTGAAGCCAAAGGAATTAGGAAAATAGGGCAACAGGAGAACAGGAGAGAAGAGGATGGCTTAAGAGATCAGGAGCTTAGCTCTAGACATGTTAATTCTGAGACGCTTATAGATGTCCAAGGGGAGATGGCAGTAGGTAGTTGAATTTATGTGTCTGGAGCTCAGGGGAGAAATAAGGGCTGAGACAGAAAATTGGAAGTTATTAGCATATAGATGGTATTTAAAGCAGTGAGGTTAGATAAGTTCATTAAGAGAGTAAGTACGGAGGACAAAGAGAGAGAGACACAGACAGAGCTAAGCAAAGAGAGATATCTCTGAGGGGCACAATGCTTATAATCTGGAAGATGGAAAAATATTAACAAAGGAAAATACAGCAAGAGCCAGAGGTAAAACCAGGTGAGAATGGTATCCTGAAGCCAAGTGAGAAATGTTTCCAAGAAAGAGGGAGTAATCAATATGAGATCATAGGTGACTTTGACCAGAAAAATTCTGGTGGGGGCTGAGAGCAAAAGCCTTATTAGAGTAGGTTCAAAAGATATTTCAGGAATAAAATCCAAAACAATAGGAACAGACAACCTATTAGGGCAAGGGCTGGAGGAAGAAGTGAGTCAAGAGAGGGTTCTCTCGTAGATGGAAGAGGTGAGCTTGCAATCAAGAATACCTAATAGTGAAGGGGAAAGTGATGATCTCAAGAAAGAGGGTGGAACTGCTGGAGCAACGTCCTTAAGCAGTCCCTAAAAACAGAATCTGGGGTCTTAGAGAAGAGGCTGAACTGAGTTGGGGGCAGAGACAGGGAAAGGGAAAGGCAGACTATAAAGGCACAGGTGCAGGCAGGTGGGGTGGTGGGTGTTGGCAGAGTTTCTCCTCTAACTGCTTTAATTTCTTCTGTAAGATAGGAAGTTCACTCATTAGCTGACATGAAAATGGAGAACTCTAACAGAATAGTAATATCAACATTAAATTTAATCCAGGACTCTCCGAAGACTAAATTGTGAAGTTGTTAGAACACTCAGGCTACCCTTTTGGGGCTCTCTGGATGGTAAAATATGATACGTACATGGGGACATTTGCATTTTAATCTAAGATTAAACTAGAGAGCTCAAGGATTTCAGGTGAAACTCAGGAATCAGCCAATAATTAAAAGACAAGTTTTCACCCTGAAATGAAACCATGTAAGTAAACTGCTTTCTCTGCCCATAATAAGTCTAGGAACTAGCCTATGAAAGTAATATTTTCATAAGGAACAAACTATGAAAAAGTCTGCATCTAGTTAGGCAAAACAAACAAAAAACAAAACACTATTCTGTACCTTCCCAAAATAAGAATAACAAGAATAATAAGAATCGCTTTTTTTTTCTTTTTGAGAGATAGTGTCTCATTGTGTCACCCAGGTTAGAGTTCTGTGGCACAGCCTTAATCTCCTGTCCTGGCCTTAAGTGATGCTTCTGCCTCAGCCTCCAGAGTAGCTGGGACTACAGGCACATGCCATCACATCCGGCTAATTTTTGTTATTTCTTATAGAGATGAGCTCTCACTTTGTTGCCCAGGCTGGTCTCAAATTTGCAGACTCAAGCAATCCTCCCTCCTTGGCCTCCAAAATGCTGCGATTACAGACGTGAGCCACCATGTCAGGCCTACCTCTAACTTTCAAGCAAATCTAACACCAAAACCCTTTTACAAAATAACCACAAACACAAGTATAAAGCCAGTCACATTTATATTAACAACCTAAATTCAGTGTGATAAAAGATGATATTTTTCAAAACAACATAACTATAACACAGGTTCAATGTGCTGATGCCCTGAGGATCCTGTGATTTTTTTTTTTTACCCACTTTTCTCTACTTGAACCCCTGCAAATCTAGGTCATTGAACTTTACCTAACTTTGACATTTACATATTACAGCCACTTCTGTTCTTTTTATTTTTTATTTTTATTTATTATTATTATTTTTTGAGTTGGAGTCTCACTCTGTCGCCCAAGCTGGAGTGCAGTGGCATGCTCACAGCGACCCCAGCGTCGATCTGCTGGGCTCCAGCGATCCTTCCACCTCAGCCTTCCAAGTAGCTGGAACTATAGGCGCCTGCTACCACACCCAGCTAATTTTTGATTTATTGTAGAGACGAGGTCTTGCCAAGTTGCCCAGACTGGTCTCAAACCTGTGGGCTCAGGCAATCCACTCACCTCAGCCTCCCAAAGTGCTGGCATTATAGGCTGAGTCACCAAGCCCGGCCTATTTGGATAGACACAAGAGGACTATAGTTTTGAATGCAGCATTATCTTCTACCTGACAACAAAGCACATTCAAGGTGAGATCAACATACTACCTATTTATTCAATAGGATGCCTTTCTATTCATCAAATTATTTTTTATGGTATATACAGTTCAATACCACCCGTACTTGTTCCAAGAAACACTAGAGGGAGCATTCCCACATGGACAAGTTTGAGCCAAAAAAAAAAAAAATTTAAGTTTCTCATAATACTGAAAAAATGCTTCCACTGTCCATAAAATATTATTACTACTACTATCATTTTAGGCTCATTAAATTAACTACTGGCGAGTAAATTAACTGGAATTTTGACTGTCTAGACAAGTTTGACAATACATTTAATAAGTTAAAAAATAAAGTTAGACTGAAAAAATTAGAGTACAGCAAAATCAGGACTTGATGACACTTAATCCATTAGATATTTTCAAGCAAGATATAATAAGCCTAAGAAGGAACTATGTCTTGGTCCTTCATCATGACACAGAAAAGTATAAAGTCATCTAAACAAAATGCTAACACTGGATACTTAAAGAGTTTTAATCTATGAATGCCTGAACTCCTGAGGAGAAAAACTTTTGAGCAAGGCTTAGTTATGCAACGAAATGGGCCTTGGAAAAAGGGGCAAGGGAGCAAAGGCTACACTTAGAGGCAGTTAGACATGTCTAGCTCTAGCCCAGATCGGCAAATAAAGCTGTAATATTATCAGGAAACGAGAAACGCCATGCATTTCTTGGAAGCCTATTTTTGTCCTGGCCCTCCATATTACCTCAGATATTTATACCACCACAACAGATTTTTCACCTTGCAGATGAAAATAATACCACATTCTGGAACTCCCATTCAGAGACTTCAGTTACTTAGAAACATTACCAGTAGCTAAAGCTAAAGGGGAGTATGTCTTCCTTCTTCAAGGAAGAAAAATCCTAACTGCAGGACACCCAGGCAAAGAAAAAAATGAAAGCACACATTTGCCTCTTTCCAGAATTAGGCTGGAAGGAAGGGCAACAGCAAGCAACCAGATGCCTAATCTCTGACCCAGACTTGCACTTTTCCCGGGTAAAGGAAATATCCACATAGTGGCTATTCATACTGAAACTCCATACTGCACCATGGAAGACTCTCACAGTAGAGTTAAACTCCTCAGAACAATGTGAGTCAATGGAGTGTGCCTAATAGAGCTCCTCCTAGGGAATAAGAAATTAATGCTATGACATCTTGCAGCAAGGTTGCCTTTTGGGGCTGGGCGCAGTGGCTCATGCCTGTAATCTCACCACTCTGGGAAGCAAGAGAACTGCCTGAGCCCGGGTTTCAAGACCAGCCTAGACAACTTGGTGAGACCTCATCTCTACAATAAATTTAAAAAGTTAGCTGGGCATGGTAGTACACACCTGCAGTTCTGACTACCAAGATGGCTGAGGCAGAAGGACTGCCTGAGCACAGCAGGTTGAGGCTGCAGTGGCTGTAAGCATGCCACTGCACTCCAGCCTGGGAAACAGAGAGTGACTGTGACTCAAAAAAAAAAGAGAGATTGTCTTTCTGGCCCTCAATCTTTTTTCCTGTTTGGGTCTGTAGTGAACATATCTGGGAAAGTTTCTGATCAAAAAAGACATCTTCACAGCTGATATTGACTGTTAAAAGGTATTCTTTGTTCATTAAATGTTAGAGACCCACTTGCCTCCCCCTCTCTTGTGTGGCCTGGCAAAACAAAACAAAGGAAAGTGTATAACGGTTTAGGTAACCAAATAACATGATTTTCCTGTCATATTTGATTGTAGGAAACAATGAAAAGCTTGAGACTTTCAGGATCCTGGACAAAGAATATGCTACTTTCTATGCACCTCATAGGTATTCAGATATCGATTAATATCTTGGAACCAGATTAATGAATAGAATACTTCCACAAGTAATAACCTCTACCTTTGAAGTCTCTGAAATGTCACCGTATAACCTGAAAGCCATCTGGAAGCATGCACTGTTTCATGACTATCCTTTGCCCAGTCCACGCCAGACCCTGCCTACCTTCTGAATGTATGCCCTGTGGATAAAGATGGGTTTCCCTCAATAAACTCAATTACATGACGCCATTGCCTTTCAATTAAGTGCTCTTTCGTGATTTGTTAAGATTTCAAGTAGATTCTGGTAACTCAGTATACCAAACCCCACCAAAAAGATATTTTTACTTAACAAATTATATGTGTGTCAATATATCATTGCCAATTTTAACTCCTTAAAGAAGCTCTGACTTTAGAATTTTATGTAGAATTTGTGGCACTAAATATATATTTCAGGTTGTAATAGTCTTAATCCTCTAATATCCAAAACACTTCCTTAGGCCTACATTAAAAGGATTAATGATTACAGCGATGCTTTCATTATAATCAAAGTGACCGAAGATAAAAGAAAATAAGAAAATCTGTTCAGTGGTTAGTAATAATTAGCCTGTAGAATGTGATAATGGGGCATGAAATCATTTTCATCACTATTCTCAAACAAGGGATTTTATTTGAGCTGCAGTCTGGCCAAATTTCACAACATCAAAGTCAGAAACCAAATTCAAAGCAAACTCACAGCCCTCACTTTTTCACATATGGACTACTTTCAAGAAAGAATGGGATGATCCTAATTGCAAATCACTCATAAGTGACTTATTAAGTATAATAGACACCGATTCATCTAAATAGCAGCCACTTCATTTAGAGCAAATGTTTTCAGTGGATGCTGCCAATCCTTGCACCGTCACCCTGGTCCAGTCTCCTCCCCAAAAAGTAGACTCCATAAAGGGCATAGAATCCAAATTCAAACTAGTCCAGTGACAGATAAAGAATTGGGCATGTGACCGAAGCCAGGTCAATGTGAGTTGCTACCTAATATTTTTCTAACAGAAGACAAAAGACAGCTATTTTCCATCTTAAGTATCAAGCTATTGAGGAAGTTAGACTGGTACCAGAGATGGCCATATTCCTTCAGTGGAGAAAGGCAGTCTGCAGCAACACGAAGAAAGTCAGAATTAAAACCAAGATATAGAAAGAAAGAGTCCTGGTGGGGTCAAGTCCCTAGCTGTAGACATCCTAGGAGCTGTGGCAAATGGGATCTTGGTCTCTTCCATTTCTGGGGGTCACTCCTGCCCCTAACAGCCCTAACTAGTACACAAGTCTACGAGAATATTAACATAGTAGTTAAGGAATTATATATATATATATATACACACACATATATATATGTATATATGCACACACACACACAACCTGCTGAACCCAATTGTTGAGATTGGGTTCATCTGCTATGTCTGAAACCCAAAATAGCAACTGACTACACCAAACAGAACTTTGTTTGCTTTGCACGTGAAAGTGCAGGGGCTGTTTTGATATTCCATCTTGCCATTAAATACCAAAGTCTCAAGTTCCTTCTATCTTGTTTCTCTGTCTTGAGGACCTCAATCCAATGGTCTAAAATAGTTGCAATTGTATTATAGGCAGCAGGATGTTAAGAAGGAATGAATAAGGAGAAAAAGTCGGGCGTGGTGGCTCTCATCTGTAATCCCAGCACTTTAGGAGGCAAAAGTGAGAGGATTGCCTGAGTCCACAAATTCAAGACCAGCCTGGGTAAGCTGGCGAAACCTCATCACTACAATAAATCAAAAAATTAGCTGGGCGTAGTGACTGGTGCTTGTAGTTACAGCTACTTGTTAGGTTGAGGTGGAAGGATCACCTAAGCCCAGCAGGTTGATGCTGGGGTGGCTGTGAGCGTGCAACTGCACTTCAGCCTGGGCGACAGAGTGAGAATCCAACTCAAAAAAAAAAGGAGGGGCACCCCCCAACACACACATAATGGACACTCTCTTACTTAATGAAGATTTCTTAAGGAAGCTGCCACACAACACATCTACTTACATCCCACTGGAACTCCTAGCAACAAGAGAAGCTGAGAAATACAGGTTCAGACTTTAGATAGCCATGTACCTAGTTCAAAATTCCATGACTAAAAAGGAAAAGAGAAAAGACAACAAGAATAACTTGTATTCTTGTCATAATTATCAATGATGCATTAGAGAAAAGGCATTAGTCATAGCTCTTCAACCTAGAAAACCTGAAGATAGATAGATGCAAGTCAAAATATTTAAGCCATGTAATGGTTCTAAAAAGAAAGGACTCAAATCAAAGCTGCAGAAATATGTATGTAATAAAAAAAAGAATAAAACAATAAACCTAGATACTTCAAGACTTTCCCAAATTGTAAGAAACAGAAATCTTACGACCAACCCTCAATGACAGTCATGGGACTATTCCTTTTAACCCAAAGATAACAAAGCACTTCTCACGGTAATACCAGTAAGCTACATCTGCATTTATGAAATTTATAAATATTTTTTCCAAATAGAACCATGTCAGAATGGTGGCCTTTGAGTAAACTTTTATATTTCTATAGAGACAATAATTGAGCAATGACCCACAAATAACAAACTAAAGCTTATTTCAACTGGCCATATGTTTCTGCATGTATTATTCTAGTGAATTCACAAAGCAATGTAAGTAATTGACAAATATAATTGAGTTTAATTTCTTAATTACGTTTCAGGTTAGGAAATATAAATTAATTTATTCCAATAGACCAAACATAAGGAGCCACATCATGTATTTTTCTTTTTTTATTTTAAAGATGTGGGGTACAATTCAGGGTTAAGCATACAAATGTTCATTATGCAGGTACCCTTGTTGATGAGGTGTGCCCCTCCCTTCCCTGGCAGTTTCCCTCAACTGCCATTCCCACATAGCCTCCAGCAGTTTCCCACTACTGCCAATTCCTTTCTTATAGCATTATGATAATTGTTCAAGATCTGCTTATGAGTGAGAACATATGGTACTCTGTTCTTTGTTTCTGTGATAGATCACTGAGTATGATAGACTCTAAATTCATCCAAGTTGCTGCAAAGTCCATATGTTTGTCCTTCTTTATGGCTGCATAATATGCCATTGTGTATATGTACCACATTTTTTTTTTAAGATGTAGGGTACAACTCAGGGTTAGGTATACAAATGTTTGTGCACCATGTTTTTAACTAGCATTTATCTTGTTACAAGAATTGACTAAGCAACTGTTGTTGCAAGCTGATTTTATCTATCACTTTCCATTTTAATCACTTGGAGTATGTGTTATACACATTTCTGTCTTCATAAACAGTATATATTAGGCATAATACAAATTTTTTTGTCTGATTTAAAGGGTGAACATAATGCCTTCCATGTAATACAGTAAGGATCTCCAGTTTCTAGTCAGCAACCAAGTTAATGTCAAAAGTTGCTTGTGTAGCAGAGTAGAGAGCCTTGAACTTCAAACACAGTGATGTAGTTAAATGTCAAACAGGCCCTGGATTTGAGGTTTTCATGCCTTAAGAATTTTGAAGCCATATATTACAATTATTATACTATGTTAAAGAGTAGTTCATTAGCACTATGGTTATGTATGGTATTTTGTTAGTGTAAAAATCCATCAACACGATTTTACTACTTATTCTTTGTTCAACTTTATACCTGTTTTCCACATATACCTTGTATAATAAACATTCATCAATATATTTTTAAATTCTATTCTATTAAAAGTTGATTAAAATTATTAAAAATTCTTCAAGTGAATATTGCTTTTTATTAATAGTTAGAAACTGTTTTCAGATGTTTTGTTTTAAAACGATCAGCATATGAAAAATATCACAGAAATCACCTGTTCATTCTGATGTTGCTTACCCTAGATGTCTAGATTTTCATAAGACTCTCCATAAGTGAAAAAATAAACAAAATCATTAAACTAATTATCTAAACAATGAGAGAAAACATTGCATGATAGAACAGACTTATTGTGGCAATCGCTTATAATACAGCTAGACATTTGGGGATGACAATACAATTTTTTCTTTATTAACTAAAAAGATAAACAGATACCTACCTCTCCTCCAGTGCAGGAGTTAACATAACCATAAAGGATAAAGGTTGATCACAATAATAATGGCTGGTTAAAAAGGAGGACTTGTGCTAAGATTTTTACATTTAATAATTTCTACTCTTACCCTTCTCCAAGATAGGCCCTATTAATCTCATTTCCAAAAATAAATTGGCCTGTCCTCTCAATTTTTCTGTACATCTAAATGTGCTAAAAAAAAAAAAAAATAGTCCATTAAAAATAGTCATTGGAAAACTGATTAGAGAGATCATTAAGTGTTTAATTGTTTCAAATTTAGAAGATTCACATCAAATGAATGTGCAGTTTAAACAGCAAATAAGGTTTTTAATATGCTTTAATTTTTTTTGAGTCAAAGTCTCATTCTGTCACCCAAGATGGAGTGCAGTGGCACGCTCAAGGCCATGGCAGTCTCTACCTGCTAGGCTCAGGCAAGCCTCTGGGCTTCGCCTCCCAAAGTGCTGGGATTATAGGCATGAGCCAATTCGCCTGGCCCTATTTTGGAATTTCTACAGTACCATTCAAAGTTTCATATCTAAGGTTCTGCAAAACACTCAAAATTTCCAGTATGGCAGCTTTATAATTATTGATACTAATTGAGTAAATGTATTGGTTAACAAGTCTTAGTTTCTACTTTCAGGGACAAAATGAACTCAGATTTTGAGAAGCATTTCTTAAAAATCAGCATGTCAATATCTTAAATAAATAACACCATGACTGAATTTAACATCAAAAATGTTAATAAATATCCTCTATAAATTACTCTATAATAAACAAGAAAATGAAAAGCCAGAGAAGCTAAATGACTGGCTCCAAATCACAAAGCTAAATGATTAATTGCCTTTATAAATGTGAATTTTTATACACACACTCTACACACGTAGCTTTTCAAGATGCATCTATTTAAAGAAGATAAATCTCCAATGTTCAATGAATCAACATTTTCAGTGCTAAATATTATCACAGTGTATGAGAGGATTTTCAACTGTGTCTGTTTCAAGTCTGCCAACCTTACTAAACTTCAAGGAATATGATAGCAGGAAGATGACTATTTTGTTTATCACTAAACACTCCACATCTGCCACAATGCCTAATATGAGTTTAGTACTCAATAAATATTTGATGATTGTGATGGAAAGTTTTAAGAATTCAACAGCCTCTTATGTAATATGAAATCTCATATACCAAAATGTCTATGTGACTTTTATCTATTACAAACACAGAACCGACCAAGATGTTGAACACAGAGTAAACACCATTAAAATATTTGATGGTTAATTGGTAGTAGAACTTCTTGAGGCCTTATGTAGCTTATTTCAGAAAATGGTTCATCAGCTTCGAAGAGCTATTCCCTCTTCTGGGCCAGTCAAAACTCCCAGTGTTAGTTGATACAATCCACTAAAGCACACATTTATCATTATTTATAAAATTAAGATAGCCAAATGAAAGTTAGTGTTTAAGTGTATCGGTTTTGTTCATCTGACTCTTCTGGTAAAAGGCACACATTCTAAAAATCTATCTCTAAAATGGTAATGAACTAAATAAGAGTAGATATTTTTAAATCTTCAAGAGCTGTAACACTGAATGTATGAACAATCAATTCCCTATTTTCTTCACTCCACCTCCTTGTCACTTTATGCTCCTGCTCTTTAATTATATCCATTCTTTAGGAAGAAGAAAAAAAAGCAAGTGGACTCACCATTTCTTGTTTTTTATGATGGTTTCCATAAAACTCCCTCCTATGGGAGTCCTGACCAACTAAGTCTCATGTAGTCCCCCAAATTTCTGGTGTTATGCCACCAGGAGAGTTTTCATCATCACCATCCAAATGAATAGAAAAGCGTTTCTGTTCTAGAAAAAAGTCCTTACATCTTTCTCCATTTTTTTTTTAACTCCAAAATGCCCTCTCCATAACATCGATACTGCCCAATTACAACTGGGTCACAAACCTTACAGTAAGACAGATCTGGGTTTCACTCGCAGTTCAGTCACTTACTAGCTATGTGATTTTAGGCACACATTTTAGCCTCTCTTAACTTCGGTATCTTCATCTATAAAATAAAGATAATATCTGTCAACGTATAAAACTATTAGAATAAAATTTACATAAAGCATTTACATTGTATCTGGCATAGGCAGTTCTTAATAAATATTAGCTATTTTTCTATTCCTCATTATCATCATCCACCAACTCTTTGATGTATAATTCATTTTGAGGAAATCATCACTTTCCCATAACACAAGTCCTTCCACATGGTCCCTATTCTCCAGCAGATGGATGGGATATAACTACCACTCAACCATTTATTTTACAGTGTAAATAACTATACCTAGCTTTCACATTTAACTTCAGGATTCCTAGTTTTAAACAAATTGCAGGGGGTAACATATGTTACCTATAACTAGTTGTAGGCTTTCTCAAATGAATTACATTTATTCTATATGCTTAAAAAGAAACATGAGAATATCAGAAACTGCTTCATATTTTTGCTTCTACTTTTCCCCAATAAAAATCTTACTTGAAACTTCTGGCAATTCACCTTGAATGCTTCTGCATTACCCAAATATATACCAAGGCTACTGGCATCTCCAAATCTACGCCATCTATAAACTGCCATCATTCCAGACTCACTCAAGTGAAAAAACATTTATCAAATTCCTTCTCAGGACAACAAGAACACAAGAGGCACTGTGCACTAGGTGCTGGCGTATGTAAACATGAAAACAAAATGGTCCCAATACAGACAAAGTAATATACAATAACACAATGAAATAAGTGCTTTAGAGACTTATGTTTACAGTACCAATATATGACTATAGATGTGAAATTAATAAATAAGATAATGGCCAACAAAATACTAGAAACACGACATAATATTTGTAACAGAATAAAAAGATAGTTGAATATTATGAAACCGATTGATGGAGGCTGACTCAATGGAAAGGAATCTTTTTAGAATGCAGATCTCCTGAGCATTTCCACTTCAAACTCTCATTACGTTTTTCTACCTAGCTTTAGTTCTTTATTAGTACCTTTACCCAGTATCTCTTCTTTCCCTTGCCTCAAATCTACCATAAAAATAACATACAATAACAAATAATACAGTCAGATTAATCAGTCTAAATAAAAAATGCAGCCTCTTATTCTCCTTGTCGGATTTTTTCCCCAATAAATTTATTCAGTAATTACCCTATGTCTAATAAATGAAGTCCAAATTTGGAGACCCTGCATCCAGGTCCTTCCAAATATCATTCCAGATTTCTCTCTCAATACTGCATTTCAAATAAACTACACTGGGCTGCTTGATCTTTTTGACTACAAAAGCTGTCTTTCCATTCTCTTTAAAACTGTGTTATCCAATATAGTAGTTTCTAGCCACTATAGATGGAGATGAGCCTAGTGCAATGAGGGAAAGGATTTTTAAAATTTTAATTAATATACACTTAAATTTTAAAACAGATGTCCTACTCAGTTTTTAGAAAACTTTGAAGTATGATTGAAATAAACTATGTAAGTGTAACTTCTTTTACAACTGTTAAGTTTTGTGAATTCTACTTACAGATCAAGTATTCCCAACAAAAATTTAGTTTCTAAATTGATAAATGCTGGATATGTAAAATACATAACAGATTTCAAGGACTTAGTACAAAAAATATAAAAATATATCTATAATTTTTATACTGACTATATTCTGAAGATACAATATTCTGGACATACTAGGTTAAATAAAATATACAACTAAAAGTAATTTCACCTGCTTTTTATTTCTTTAAATGTGGTTACTAGAAAGCTTTAAATTACATACGTGCTTCACATTTTATTTTAATTGGACAACACTGCATTAGAATTATATCTGCCCTTCAAGGTTAAGTTAAATGTCATGAACTCTATTAAAAGCCTATCCTGAATTGCTTAAACAAAAATCATCTCGCCCTCCATCCATCGCAAACAGTAGGCACTCAGTAAATTTACTGAATACATAAATGGCTAAAATATTTTGGTTTTATCCTCATGGTATTTAATACATTTTGACTTGTACAATAGTACCTCTTATCTGTGGTTTGCTTTCCACAGTTTCAGTTATCCGCAGTATAGTACAGTAAGATATTGTGAAAGCGAGTTTAATAATTGTTCTATTTTATTATTAGTTACTGTGGCTAAGCTCTTACTGTGCCTATTTTACAAATTAAGCATTATCATAGATATATATACAAGAAAAAACATAGTATACACAGGGTTCGACACTATCCATGGTTTCAGACATCCACCGAAAGAGTCTCAGAATGTATTCCCTCCTGGCAGGACTACTGTATCTAATTTGTCTTCTTACCTTGTGTCTCCTACAAGATTCTAGACTTTACGCTTAGCACTCTTTCTTACCTCGTTATGTATGTCCTGGGCACATGGTCTGTCAGCTTTCCTGAACTATTCTTTCTCATCTCCTGCTCCCCAGTTCTTAAACCATTTCGGAACTTATCTCCAGTGAGCTAGCTACCTTTTCCTCTCTAAACACCCCTGCAGCACTGCATTCAATCTGACAGAAACTCTCCAGTTTCTCAAAAATTCTACTTCAATTTGGGAATGTGAAAAGATGAAAAAAATTGGGAAAAAAATGCTACTGCAAAAAAAAATAAGAATATGAGTCCAAATATTTAAAAACTCAATGACAATAAAAGATTTTTTTCATACAGATACAGTTAAATGGTTTTCTTATGATTAATCTACAAGGCTGATTCAGAAAAAAGAATTTGGGAAAGATCATTCCTTCAACATCTCTGAAATAAACAATCTAAAATAATCCTTAAGTTTTTAAAAACTCCAGTTATGGTTAAAAAAGCATGAGAAAAAATATACCTGATATCTCTTTGCTTTTATCAAATATTCCACAGCATTTTGAATGACCTAGAAATATTGAGTAAACACATATGCTCTCCTTTAGCCTAGTGAATAGAACGTGAAAAACATTTAAAAAGTTACCAATAAATCTTCCATGCAAACTGCCTGTAAGGCATATCAGCAGATGATAAGACGTCCTCGGAAAGGAGGGAACAATGAGAAGAACAAGGTGTACACCGCTCTTCAGCCTCTGTGCCTACGATTACCCCCAGGGAAATTTCCCTCCATGGCCTTTTCCAACTGGCACCCTACCCTGGAGCCCCAGAGCAGGAACACACCTCCAAATCGCCCACAGCACCTAATGCTCCCTGCTGAGAGCACTTAGGGAACTATATTTAGTCACCCAATGGCATCTGTCTCTCCCACAAATGTGTCTCACGCCTCTAACCCATCCCTAGCACAATGCCTGGCACACAGCTCACCCTCAATGTATGTTTGCAAAATGAGCATGCAGATGAATGCCCAAAGATTCAAAAAGAAAAAGGGGGTTCTAGTCACCCTGCTAGATCACAGAACTAAGCAGGTTCTTGCCTGAACCCAAAGTGGTTTTATATGAGAAAATAGTATTCATCAAATGAAAAGTGTCACCTGAAAAGCAGATGACTGTTTTAAAAAGAGAAGTTGATAACAGCCTTTGCATGACCACTGCTAATGTAAATACATGAACAATTGGTAAGTGAATATCTGAGAAAGTTAGCTCTTTGTAAATAATATGTGCTATAGACTTACTGTGTGCACTTTCTAGATAATAATAGCTATCATTAACTGAGTACTTATATGCTAGGCACTGTTAAATGCTTTATAGATTTTATCTCTTTTAATTCTCACAACCACCCTTTGAGGTAATGCTATTATTATCCCTATTTTACTGATAAGAAGCTGTCCTAGATTCTGATTTATTTAACCCACTCATAAAATCATGTTAACTGAATCAAGAAAGTGAATATGACATCTTCCAGTCTTGAGAGAAGGATGACATCAAAGACAATGCGATTATACCAGAAAGGAGACATCAAACACTGGGTTCCTATGACAGTGTTTGTTTATGATTAACTATATTCCATCAAGCCCCCGTGTCCTGCTATGATCTTGAATGATTTATAATATTTTTATAAACACCATAAGTTTAATTCTACCCTACAAGGCTTATCCATAAATACTAAACCTAAAACACAAATATTAGTAAAGTTAGCAATGCACTGCTGCATTATCAAATATCTACATCAATATCTACTGGGTCAAGCTACCAATAACACCACCTTAAACACATAAATTCAAATTACCACATTAAGTGTAAGATAATAAGTTTGAGGGAGCTCGGTGGCTCAGCCTGTAATCCCAGTGCTTTGGGAGTCCGCGGGTTCGAGACCCGCCCGGGCAACTTGGCGAGACCTCATCTCTACAATAAATCAAGAAAAAAATTAGCCGGGCGTGGTAGCGCACGCCCGTAGTTCCAGCTACTTGGAAGGCTGAGGCGGAAGGATCGCCAGAGCCCAGCAGGTCGAGGCTGCGGTGGCCAGGAGCGTGCCACTGCACTCCAGCCTGGGTGACAGAGAAAGACTCTGACTCAAAAATAAAATAAAATAAGATAAAAATAAAAACCCAGATAATAAGTTTGGACTAAAATTCACAACTACTATTTAGCATCTTTTTTTTTTTTTTTTTTGAGTTGGAGTCTCACTCCGTTGCCCAGGCTGGACTGCAGTGGCACACTCACGGTCACCCCAGCGTCGAACTGCTGGGCTCCAGGGATGCCTTCCGATCAGCCTTCCAAGTAGCCGGAAGTATAGGCACGTGCTCCCACGCCCGGCTAATTTTTTTTTTTTGTTTTGATTTATTGTAGAGATGAGGTCTCGCCAAGTTGCCCAGGTGGGTCAT
>CAUYQG010172680.1:0-14892 GCA_963574415.1 Tarsius wallacei
GGGCAACTTGGCGAGACCTCGTCTCTACAATAAATTAAAAAATTAGGCCGGGCTCAGTGGCTCAGCCTGTAATCCCAGCACTTTGGGAGGTCAAGGTGAGTGGATTGCCTGAGCCCGCAGGTTCAAGACCCGCCTGGGCAACTTGGCGAGACCTCGTCTCTACAATAAATCAAAAAATTAACCGGGCGTGGTAGCGCGCGCCTGTAGTTCCAGTTACTTGGAAGGCTGAGGCGGAAGGATCGCCGGAGCCCAGCAAGTCGAGGCTGCAGTGACCGGAAGCGGCCACTGCACTCCAGCCTGGGGTGACGGAGTGAGACGCCAACTCAAAAAAAAAAAAAAAAAAATGCAGGGCAGTTATGTGGGGCAGAAAAGAGATGTATCCGGATCCCCTCCATAGTGGGGCATTTATAGATATTGCCTAAAACTCAAAAATAAAATTTTTGGAACTTAATTTAATAAGTATCAACATTAACCTGTCACTTAGGGAAACATGTAAATACCAGATGAAGAAAGAATTTTGCATAGTGAATGGCAGTGCAAGGGGGCAGAGTACTACTGCAGAATTACTTCTAAATAACTGTGCTTTGAAATAGTCCAGCACTTTGAGATTAGCAAGAAGTTGCAAAAACATATACAGCATTTCCATGCATACTTCACCCAGCCTCCCTCAATGATAATATTGTCAACATGAGGACACTGATATTAGGTATAACACTATTAGCTCATGTACAGACCTTATGAAGTCATAGCACATGGGTAGATTCAAGTTACCATCACCATACTCAAGATATAACACTGTTCCATCACCACAGAGAAGCTCCCTTATATTATCTCTTAAGAGTCACGCCCTCTTCCTAACCCTAACCCCTAACAAACACTAATCTGTTCTCCAACATCATAGTTTTGTCACTTTGAGAATAACATATGCAGTTTTTGCCGACAAACTCTGCAGAACTATTTGACTTCTTAAATGATATGCAAGGTTACATCTTATGAAAGTAACAGCTTAAAAAAATTACACCTCCTCCCCAACACACACATACACACATCCCTACCCTGGGAACCTCCCAGAAAATGAGATAAATCTTTGTGAATAGTTAAAAGGCCAGACATCCTTGAGAAATGTGATTGCCAGACATCACTGTGAGGGATCCAGGGGGGTGGGAGGTGGTGATAAACCACATCTTCACCTGCCAAATTTAGGGTATCCAAATTGGCATCAACTCCAGTAGCGGCAAGAGCATATCAGCCCTGGCAGACACTTTCTCTTTAGAAACTTCTTCCGAGTCTTACATGAAAAGATGCTAAACACACTTGCTACCCTGAATGCAAGGAGATCAGGATGTGCTTGAGGGATGGCGATTAAAGACACATTAGCATGTGAAAGCTCCCATTGTTCCTAGCAGAAATAACAAATGCCCCAGTGGTCATCATAGCATGGACACTTTCTACCACCACTGCAAGGAATAAACGTCTCCTGCAATGTGACTTTGCTTGCAATTTGACTTTTGCTGCATTTGGATTTTGCTCAAGATTTTAGATTTTAGTGAAGTTACAAATTGTTCTTTCCACTGAATAGCTTAAGCAAATAGGAAGATTTTCACCGACGGGTGCAGTGATTGGTGTTTTCTCTGGGTGGGGGTGGGTGAAGAAACCACTGAGATGGGTGAAAGGAAGGCAGAGCCTTGGAAACGTTGATTTTGTTAACTAGGTGTTTTCTTTGATGAGAGCAATGGGGTGTTGCTATCTACTTCAAGGAACTAGTAGTTCCAAGAGTTTGGGTCCCAGAACCAGAAGTTTTGCAACCAGAATCAGCATTAAACAAACAAAAAACCCAGAGGAATTGGACAATACACCTTAAGGATGACTAGCTTCCAGGCAAGGAGCCCACATGAGCTGGACAGCAGCAGCAGGAGAGGCTGTTCTTTCTGTTAGGGTACGGATGGACCGGATGAGGGTGGAGAGGCACAGGGAGGCATGCAGCGCTGCCGGGGCCGGCATGCTGGTGTGCGCCGAGAACCCAGAGATCCGAGGAAATTGCAAAGAATTGCGACACACAAAAAGATGAAGAAAGAAAAGTTTATTTAAAAGTAAATTAGAGAGCTGGGCTCGGTGGCTCAGCCTGTAATCCCAACACTTTGGGAGGCTGAGGTGAGTGGATTGCCTGAGTCCGCAGGTTCAAGACCCGCCTGGGCAACTTGGCGAGACCTCATCTCTACAATAACTCAAAAAATTAGCCGGGCGTGGTAGCACGCGCCTGTAGTTCCAGCTACTTGGAAGGCTGAGGCGGAAGGATTGCTGGAACCCAGCAGGTCGAGGCTGCGGTGGCCAGGAGTGACTACTGCACTCCCGTCTGGGCAACAGAGGGAGACTCCAACTCAAAAAAAAAAAAAAAAAAGTAAATTAGAGAGAGAAAGAGAAGGAAGAGAGAGGATTCACCTCTCCAAGGTCGGGGAGGGGGAGCAAAGCCAGGAAGCATGAGGACAGCCATGGCTCAAAGAGCACAAGGCCACACCAGACTCCAGCAAGGCAATGGCCCCTGGTTGCTTGTGGTTGAGTCCTTTTAACCATTCCCCTAGACGGGGGAGGATCATTAAGGGGATTGGGTGGTGGTCTGCTTCCATGTCATCACAAAGGGGCAGGCAAGCGCAGGTACTGATGATGTCAGGTGATGGACAGCAGGCAGATGGGTGGGTTAGTCGCATGATTGTTGCCATGGTGGGGCTTCTTTGTGTCACATAGGTTAGCCCTGGGGGGGAGTGATTCCTGCAAGAGACTTGTTAGACATCTTCAATTCACAAATTCCTTGACCAAAGGTGGGGTGGTCGTTTGGGCTGTCCTGATCTTGTATCTGAAGGAGACTTGCCTAGCGGGGATGGGATAGGCTGCTGTTTGTCCTGCAGTAGAATGTCTGGATGCTTGCTAATCGCTATGTTGAGGCAAAAAGACTAAAGAATAAGCTAAGATTCTTCTAGGTTTCTATAGGCACCTTTCACTTTCTCAGTTTTACAGCCTGACTGAGTTATCATGCCTGCTGCCCAGAAAATCCAAGACTGGTATAGCTATTACAGTGGAGAAAGAGTTTAATACTGCAAAGCAGCTGAGTGAGGAGGACAGGATGTATTTCTCAAATCCGCTTCCCCAAGAATTCAGTGGATAGGGTTTTTTCTTTTTTTGGGGAAAGACATTGTTTTTTTTTTTTTTTAAATTTACAAGAAAGGAACAATGGCAGCAGGTTGGTGAAGAATTCCTGCCTCAGGACAGTACAGCAAACGGTTTTATAGAGTTTTTAAAGAGAAAATTTGGCTGACCAGTGGGTAGAGATTGCTGATTGGCTGATGATGTCATGGAGGGTGTCAAAACCTTTCTGTCTAGAGCCAATTTTGGGGAGGGGACATCACAGGACTGATGGAGCCAGCTTCCTGGTAGGTGTTCTGGGCCCTGGTGGGGCTTCAGGTACATAAGAGCACAAAGCCTAAAAAACATCTCAAATACCCTTCTCAGGATTTACAGAAGAGGCTACCTATAAAGCAAGTCCCGTGGCCATCAGCTACAGGCCCCTGGGATAGAAGCCATCATGGAGGTCATGGAGGAGGAAGGGTTGGGGGCAGTGGGGTCCCTTCTGTTTTCAGCCTCTGCTTTGTCATCTCTGCAGTCCTAGGCCTGTTGTTTGAGGGAAAATATGTTCATCAGCCTTGTGGGAAGCTTTCCCGCTCCCCAGGGTCAGGACACACAGATAATCAGCTGTCCCCTGTTGGAGTGAAAGCAAACCTAGAAACTGCAGATTTGTTAAATTTTAGCCACTGTGGCAGCTTTTTAGGGTGCGGGTCTCTTCTGCACCTTTATCCCATGGCCCAATGTTAATTTCATGTTGGCGATTTCATCAGCATGGTGTATGGAAGGGACAACAGTGATGTTGATGAGAAAGCCAAACTCTGTAAAATACTTAATGAGGCTTATTCTGAGCCAGACATGAGTGACTTAGGCCTGAGGCATAGTCTCAGGAGGTCCTGAGAACATGTGCCTCAGGATGGTTGAATTGCAGCTTGGTTTTATGTATTTTTAGGTGAACAGAGGTTACAGGCAAAGATATACATCAATACATGCAAGGTTTGCACTGCTTGGACCCAGAAAGGTGGGTCATCCAAGTTATTCAGGTTATTCAGTAGAGGTTAGACATCGATAGACACAATGTTCGACAAGAAGGTTCACGAACTCATCCTAGAAAAGGTGCTCCATACCTCACTGCTGAATATTATTACTACGGTCACCTTTGAAGTCCTCCCCTTGGGAAGCTATGCCCTGATGCCAGCACCTAGTCCACCTGTCAAAGCAATTTTGGAACTCTTGTTCTAGAATAGCCATTAGAGCCGTCGTTGTATTACACTTGATGTCCTGAATGTCATCAGATGTCTTTCTTTTAATATTTTCTTTATCTTTGGGTAAAGAAAAAAGTCACTGGGGACCCAATCAGGTGAGTAGGGAGGGTGTTCCAACATAATGATTTGTACAGTGCTACCAACATAAGTGCACATGGCAAATTCACGAACTTAATAGTCAGGCCCTAACAAATAACGACAGCTCTGTTGGCCATTCCAGAAAAAGGGTTCCAAAATTGTTTTGACAGGTGGATTAGGCACTGGTGTCGATGAATAGCTTCCCAAGGGGAGTACTTTGAAGGTGACTGTAGTGATACTCAACAATAAGATAGGTAGCACTTTCTAGGATAGTTTGCAAAACTACTTGTCAGATCTTATAAGTGTCTTGTAGGTAGTTTTAAATTCAAATCGTGCTCAGACATCCTTCTCATTGGCACACCACACATGGCCACCCTGTGTGCTGTAATGTGGACTTACCGGCACAGCCTACCTCCTTAGTTCATAGTTACCATAATAATTGTTGTAAAAGTATCTGGAGCCTCCTGTCAAAAGCAGATGTGCCTTCAGGAAAGTCCATCAAAGGTGAAGACATGGTAATCAGCTCACCTTTTAATTCATGTTTAAAATAATAATTGCTGTAAAAGTACATCAACCTTCTTTTCAAAGGAAAATGCACATTCTTTTTCTTAAGATGTTCATGCTTATTGGGCATGCTCCCTCCCTTCTCCAATAAATTCTGTCTTAAAACTGTATTTGGACTTGCTCTGAAATGCTTTTCTGTAGTGAGTCAAAAGAACCCACGGAGCATGACACGGCAGCCCACCTGGCAACACAAACATGGGCCTGCAGGTCATAGGTGGATTCAAAGATGCTCTGATTGGCAACTGGTAGAAAGAGCTAAGCTCTGCCTAAAGAAATTGAAATCTGCAAAAGGAATACTTGAGTTAAGATAAGGGAGGTTGTGAAAGCCAGAATTCTTGTTATGTAGATGAAGCCTCTAAGTAGCCAGTTTCAGAGAGAATAGGTGGTATATGTCTTTAAAGGTGTTTTCTGCAGATGCAAATTTCCCCTGACAGATGGCTTTGCAGACTCACTTCAAAATATGTTAAAAAAATATTTTGGGGTAGAATATTTTTATTTCCTTTAAGGCCTGCTATTATTCATCAGGTGATGATATACCAGAGACAGACTGGAATTCGGTGCCTTATCACCACAGAGTCTATTTTTCAGACTTAGGGTCTTCATTTTTTTTTTTTTTTTTGAGTTGGAGTCTCACTCATCGACCAGACTGGAGTGCAGTGGCATGCTCCCGGCCACCGCAGCCTTGACCTGCTGGGCTCCAGCAATCCTTCTGCCTCAGCCTTCTAAGTAGCTGGAACTACAGGCGCGCGCTACCATGCCCGGCTAATTTTTGATTTATTGTAGAGATGAGGTCTCACCAAGTTGCCCAGGCAGGTCTTGAATCCGCAGTCTCAGGCAATCCACTCACCTTGGCCTCCCAAAGCACGGGATTACATGCTGAGCCACCGCCGGCCAAGGTCTTCATTTTAATGTTAATGCTGGCCAGTTGTGCTTACAACTCCACAAGGGAGGGGTGCACTGAGCCATGTCCCACCTCCTTTTCCATCACGGCCTGGAGTTTAGCTTTTCAGGTTTCCCTTAACCCAGAGGGGGTCCAGTCCATCCATTAGGATGGAGAGCCTAAACTGATATTTTTGTTTTACAGTGGGCGGGAGGATACTGGCACCCAGCTCCTAGCCTAGGTATGCTTCTGTGTCACCATCGGATACACACAGGGTGGCCTTAGTTCAGGGGTTTCCAGTCTGTGGGTCTGCCACAGTTGGTAGCCCAGGAGATGACTTTAGGGACCAGATAGCACAGCGCCATCATCGTTCAACACGGAGCACTGACTGGTTTCAGCACCAGGCTGGATAACATGATGCTGACACAGAATTCAGGTGTGGTCTGACCTGGTGGTGCATTCAGTCCTGTCTTACGTGCCTGGACAGAGCTCAAGCCGTCTACACAGCACAGTGATAGCTGATGCTCCCGTTCAGGTTTTCAGGAGTTAAGAAGAAAACAACACAAAATATTTCCCTTCTTTTCAAAATGTGCTTGGCTCAGGTGTAATACAGGAATGATTAAGTGTTCCTCAAGGAAAATCAATGTTCAGTACAAATTTTGAACACAGGAAGCCTAATTTCCATCCCCCAAGCCATCTATCTCAGGGTCAGCTAAAACCTCCTCATGAGATGCACTTTTTAGAAGCTTCTTAGGCCTGCTGGGGTGTGTGAGCATCAGTGTGTACAATGGGGGTTTTGAGGGTAGGTGGGTATCACTGGATCCCTGGCCCCCATAGGGTGGTTTGCTCAGGAGCGGAATTTAATCCTCAGAGTTTGTTAAAAGAAAAAAACTGGGGACAGGCATAGTAGCTCATGCCTGTAATCCCAGCACTTAGGAAGGCCGAGGAGAGAGGATTACCTGAGCCCAGAAGTTCAAGACCAGCCTGGGCAACAGGCCAAGACCCTGTCTCTATAATACATCAAAAAATTAGCCCTGTGTGGTGGCACACGTCTGTAGTCCCAGTTTGTAACCCCCATCTCTTATTATGAAATAAAATTGAATAAATGACCAAGTACAAAAAAAGCGTTCATTAGAATTAGTCAGTAGGTAAATAAAAGTTAAAATCACAATGAGACAAAACAAGGAAAACGCTACAATTAGTTGTTATGGGTTGAACTTCTCCCTCAATCTGTATGTTGAAGTTCTAATCTCCAGCCCCTCGGAATGTGACCTTAGATGAAAACGGCTTTACAATGGTCATCGAGTTAAAATAGGCAGCAGGCTGGGTTCTAATCCAAAATGACTGGAGTTCCTGTTAAAAGGAGAGATGTGGAAACAGACATCATACAGGGACAGGGAGAAGGCAGCATGATAGTAAAGACAGAAGTCTGCAAGCCAAGCACAGGACGGACTGTCCCTCGGCCCGAGAGGGAGCCCACCCCACCCATACCATGATCCTGGACTTCTGGCCTCCGGTACTGCAAGAGACTAAACTCCCGTTGCCTAGGCAACTTGCGTGTGGCCCAGCTGCCACCCTTAAAATAAAGAAGCAAGCAATCACCGAAACAGCCCAGCCCGGCCTGACCCCCTAGAAGGAGGGGCTGAGGTGAACCCATGTCATCACAGCCTGGAGCCTGCAGACAGCATGTCCGCGTGCATTTAGCCTCTCACCCAGAGGTCCCCACCAGCATTGCCTGGGGCAGCAGTTTCCTACAGTTCCCATGAGGAGGGGCTGGTCCTCTGCACGTGGTGCATGCTGTATACAGAGGCGTCATGCACCCATGGGCTCGCCCTTCCACAAGAATAAGACTTGAGCATTTATATCCACATCCACCCATTGCCCTGACGATGACCCTGCAAATTCCCTTTGTCCTAAGGAAGGGGGCTGTGGATTTTCAGAATTTCAAAGCGCTTGACAGAAAACCAGGGTCTATCTCATGTCATCAGGGTCCATCTATGAATTGAAGTGGCCTGGTTGTTGCTGCTGCTGTCATAATCTCATTCAGTAAGCATGGTCACTGGCATCATGGGCTCCCTGAGGGTAAACAGGTGTTCAAGACGCACTTGGGTTTCAAATCCCAGCCTCAACCCATCGGTATATCCGCACGCCCTCTGTAATGTCATTTCTTTAACATTTTGTCTTTAATTTAGCTACCACCTTCCTTTTGTACTTTAGAAAAGTTATTGTTTTTTATTTGTAAATGTTAGTTGGTCTTCTTCTGTTTCTATTTTATTTTAGAACTGTGAGGAACAAGTGAGAATTTACTGCGTACGTAGGTTACATGCAGGTGAAGTTTGGGCTTCCAGTGTGCCCTCTCCCCCTCGATAGTAGACCTGGTACCCGGTGTGATGCCACCTGCCCCCTCCCTTCTCCCTCCTTCTCCCCTAGCGGTGTCCAGCATCTGCTGATCCCACCTTTGTGCTTGTTTGACCAGTGACCAAGGTCCGCTTAAGAAAGACAACAAGCAGTATTCAGTTCTTTACACCATCAAGAGAGTGAAGAGACAGCCCAAGAAAAGTTGCTTTTTTTTTGAGTTGGAGTTTCAGTCCATCATCCAGACTGGAGTGCAGTGGCCGCTCCCGGCTACTGCAGCCTCGACCTGCTGGGCTCCGGTGATCCTTCCGCCTCAGCCTTCAAGTAGCCGGAATTACAGTCATGCGCTACCATGCCCAGCTGATTTTTTGCCGCGGGCTCAGGCAATCCACTCATCTCAGCCTTCCAAAGCGCGGGATTACAGGCTGAGCCACCGAGCCCAGCTAAAAAGTTACTTTTAAAAGGAACTATCTGTGATTGTATATGCAATAATAAAAAAAATTTCCTCTGAAATATACAGTAAAATAAAAAAGTTTGTTCACGAGTCTCATGAAAGAGCATCTCTTGCTACTAGCCTGAATACCATACTCTGGCAAGCATCAATACATGTGTAATTGAAAGTATGTAGACTGAGCATGGTGGCTCATGCCTGTAATCCCAGAATTTTGGGAGGCGGAGGCAAGAGGATTGCCTAAACCCACAGGTTCAAGACCAGCCTGGGCAACATGGTGAGCCCTCATCTCTACAATTCAAAAAAAAAAAAAAATAGCTGGGCATGGTGGCGCACATCTGTGGTTCCAGCTACTTTGAAGGCTGAAGTGGAAGGGTTGCCTGAGCCCAGCAGGTCAAGGCTGTGGTGGCAGACTCCAGTGTGGGTGACAGAGTGAGACTCTGACTCAAAAAAAAAAAAAGAAAGTATGTAAGTTTTCTTTCATCAATGCAGTTTTGTATCTGTAATCTTTCAAACTGTGGGAGGGAAGGGTAATTTACAAGGCCCTGGATAGGAAAAATATTGAAAAGTGCCGGTAGTGCTTGTCCTCGTGTTTTGTCCTTAATGGTGTGAGCTGGTTTCCCTCTTTCCATCTGCCACCAGGAGTCCCGTGAACATGGCCATCTTGCTCCACCAGTGACATCCTGATCTGGGGACAGCTGAGCTGGTGGGGGGCAGTGTCCTTCTCCAGCTGAGGACCCAGTCTTCTGCCCACCGTGTCATCGCTCTTTGACCTTCCCTAAACTACCTGCCGGGGCAGACTTTTCCCCTTTGGAAGGGAGGGGAGGCCTGAGGAAATGAAGAGGCACAAGAACAGCTCTGGTGGTCATGATGGCATGTGCCTAAGAGAAGTCGTGTGTACCAGTACGCATGTGAGCATGCATATGTTTATGTGTGCACATGCATGCACCTGTGGATATATGCGTGCCCATGCATGTGCATCTGTGTGTGCCTCTCTGTGTGAAGCCACTGACTCTGTGCTCTCTTCTCTGCTACCCAGCTGACCAAGACAGCAACCACAGCCCACCCATCTGGAACAGACGAGCCTCACCTCTCTCAGGTCAGCCGTGGGAACCCCTTTCCCCTGGAGCAGCCTTTCCACCTCTCATTTACTGTATCCATGAGGAGGGGCCGGCCCCTTCTTGCCACGACCTTTGGCTGCCTCCGGTTTGCTCTGATCTTGAGTGCAAACATCTGTATCTGCTACTCATCCAACATTCAAGCTCTCAGAACAGCGGGATTTCCTAAGCATTGCTGCTCTTTTTCCCTGTTCTTCTGGACCTTGGCCAGGGGCTACCCCACAACTGCAAACTTTGGCACAAAGAATGTTCATTCATGAAACAAACACTCACGTCTTTCTTCTACAGGTTTGCTCCTAGCCACCTGTTACCTTTACAGGAATTTCGCTAGCTAGTTGTTAAACACCGCAACGACTCAAATACACACCACGTAAACGTGCAACTGAATAATCTATATTAGAAACAAAGGTGACACTCAAAACCCATTGCTTCCTAATTATTTTGTTGCAGTTGACTGTTACCTGTGCCCTCAAGGCTGCTCGCCTGTTTGCATCTCATGGAGGAAGCATTACACAGTGGGGTGCGGTTGGACACGTCTTCTCGACTATTCAGTGAAATCAGCAGCCTGAAATTGGTGCTGGTGTTTCTACCAGAGAAATCGGCAAGCACTACAAATCATAGCCCTTTCCCTCCATGGATGTCAAATATGCACCAGCACACTCCGGTCAAGGGCTGGCTGGGCCAGGGTCGTAGGGGGTGATTTACACAGAATCATGTTCCCAGTGTCTATCATCTTCACCTTCGTGACCATCCCACCTATGAGTGGGAACATGTGGTGTTTGGTTTTACGTTTCTGACTCAGTTCACTTAGGATGATGAGCTCTAACTCCACTCATGTTACTGAAAAGGACATGGTTTCATTCTTTTTTTGTGGCTGTGTAGTATTCCTTGGTATATATACACCACATCTTCATTACACACTGATCGTTTGATGGGCATTAATGGGCCACCACCTGAGACCCAATCCCCACCATTACATAATATGTCCATGTATCCAGCATGCATGTGTATCCCCTGAATCAAAAAACAAATAAAAAAGAAAAATGTTCCCAGCCTCTTATATGGGAATGACTGTTTGTTCTCATCAAATCACCATCAGTCTGGGAGCACAGTCCATGCATCCAGAAGATTCTCCATCTGCAATTCCCCCACCCAGATCCACTTTCTGCCTTTCTTTATTGCACTCGGTGCCTCAGGAGATTGATCTCTAAAAATAGAACCACTCAGCCTTCCTTCCCCCCTGGCTCCAAGTGAAGTTGGGCCAAACACCAGCATAAAGGGAAGGAGAGAATTTTTCAAACGTAATCATTTTGCCACTGTCATAAATAAAATAAATAATAAATAAATAATTTTCTAGTATAATATTTTCCTGATGCATCTCAAAGATATGGTTTCATATAACGAGTCTGATCCCATTAGAAGCCAAACAGAATTTGCGCATCGCGTTTGGTTATGTTCTTATGTCTCTTTTGGTCTACTGACAGGTTCTCCTTCCTTTTTCACAAAATGGGTATTTTTTGAAATACTGAGTCATTTATCTAGAACACTCATATCCTGGATTTGTCTGATTGCATCCTTGAATCGTCATTTAATTTTTTCTTCTATCTTTTGCATTTCCTTTATTTTATTTTTTGAGTTGGAATCTTACTCTGTCACCAAGGCTGGAGTGCAGGGGCACGATCACAGCCACTGCAGCCTTGACCTGCTGAGGCTGGGTTCAAGTGATCCTTCTGCTTCAGCCTTCCAAGTAGGAGGAACTACAGGTGTGTGTCACCACACCAGGTTATTATTATTTTTTATTGTAGAGATGAGGTCTCACCATGTTGCCTAGGCTGGTCTTGAACCCGTGGGCTCAGGCAATCCTTTTGCCTCCACCTCCCTTAGTGTGGGATAACAGGCATGAGCCATCACGCCTGGCTTGCATTTCTTTTAAACTGGTTGTTAGATCCAGAAATGTGGCTAGGCCCATATTTCATGGTCAGACAAGAATCCTTACAGGTAGTGTTCTATGCTTCTTATTGTATCATAGGTTGAGTCCCGACTGGGCCCACCAGTACTAAAATATTTCAATATAAACTCTTTCCAAGATGACCAGTGCTATAATAAACGCATACCACACAGGATGCAGGGAGACACTACGTGCCTGTCAGAATCACTAGTTGGCACCAGCTGTGAATGGTTAGGAGAAGAGGACAGTTCTGGTATGGGTCAAAATTCAAAGTGAATCTCTGGCTTTGAAACTCAGATCCCCATGGGGTCCCAGCAGCTGAAAGCAAATTTTCCTGAGCCTGGAAGTCTGTCCATCCAGCCCTGAATGTAAAGCCCTTCTGGGGTGTGTGCCATAGGGGGGGTCCCAGCCCACCCCGCTGTGAACCATCCGCCCAGGATGCCACTCAGGACAACGTGCTAAGGCAGCGGCTCTCCACCAGGGCGCTCTTCTTTTCAGGAGACGCTTGGCAAAATCCGGTGATATTTTTGGTTGCCATTTCTGGAGCGTGGTGGGGAATGACACTGTATCTAGTGGGTACAGGTTGGAGTGTAGCTATATATCCTACCATGCATGGGACATTCTTTCCCAAGAATTCCCTGGTCCTGGATGTTAGCAGCACTGAGGTAGAGAAACTGGGCTCCAAGGCAGAGTAGGCAGGGCCCCGACACGTGATAGTCCTGAGCAGAAGACGTTGTTGTGTGTCACCAGAGTAACTCATTCATGCCCCCCCCACGACCATGCCCCCCCAACAGCAGCACAGCTGCTGCTCAGAGATTACACCCTGCGTGTGCAGACATTAAGAGTTTCTTTGCTCTCCCTTTACCTATTCCAGAATGTGTTCTGGCAAGATGCTAATTTAATTACGGAAGAATGAACCGTCAGGAAGAGCGTTTGTGCTGTGGTCCATGAGAGGCTCACTGCAGAGACCACAGTGAGTCAGTCACACAGGACACAGGATTCCCAAGGCAAGGCTCGCCCAGGTGGTTGTCGGATGCCAGCCAATAGGAGACAAAGCCAAGTCTTTTCTGCCGCCCCGATTCACTCAGTTCTCATGGAGCTTGGGAAATGGCCAGAAGAGTGAGCGTTGGGCTGTGTTTGCGAGGCTGTCCAATCACAACAATAACAACGACAGCTAACATTTATTATTCATATTTCAAATGTCAGCCAGGCTCTCTGCTAAGTGTTCTCTCTCTCTCTCTCTCTCTCTCTCTGTTTAAATCTCCTAACAACTCCATTGAGTAAATTCTATTATTATGCTTCTTTTTTAGATAAGTGAGAAAAAACAAACCAACATAGTATGGTCAAGAAACTTGCTCAAGATCACACAGGAAGTAAGCTGCAGAGTTAGCGGTTGACTCATGCAAGTCCCACCCTGGAGTTAGAACAACCCTGTTGTCCAGCAGTAAAGGGAATAAGGACCTCTGAGTATGTGCTGGCTTGAAAATATTGTCCCTGAAGCTGTACTTTTCCTGCTGTGGTAGGGAAAATCATCTGGTGGACACACACACACACACACACACACACACACACACACACCCCTTACTGCTCACTTGATAGGCAACCAGACTGCTCTTAGGTCAAGAGTCACTGGTGCAAAAGAATGTATTAATAATAAAACCCCCAAAGGGCAAAAGAGCCTATCCATCAAATCTGTAATGGGCCCTTAAGTAACTTCTTACAGGTATCTGTGGCTTTCTTGAGAGACTCCGTGGCCAGGCACGGAGGAATTTCATCTGGGGGAAGATGGCTTCAAGGCGGCTGGCCATCAATATTTGATGAGGTTGACCTACTAACTTGCCCCTGAAGCAGCCCCGAGTCTCTCGGTAGCACTGCTTTCCCTGGCAAGAAAGTGAAGACACCTCTGTAAAAACTGGCTAAGAAAGGGGATAATGACACCCAGCTTCTGGGTGGGTGTGTTGCCACGACCCCGCCACTTCCCAACTCTTCGGTGTCCCCGGAATTCATCTACCTTCTGTTCTTATCATGTTGGGTGCTATTTGGGACACAGCAGCCAACCATCACTGGCTTTCCAATTCTTGTACACATTTCCCAGACTTCCTTTCTCAGCTACAGCAGGATGTTTTCTGGAAGTCACCAGAGAGGCATGGGGAGGCTAAGTCACCTGCAGCTAGGCAGGGCAAGGCCACTGGGTTCTCCTCTCTTCTTTTTCCTCTCTCTCTTCCCTCTCTCCTGTCTTTCTTCCCCTTCTCTCTCTTTTCTTCCCTCTCTCCTTCTCTCTCTCTGTCTTTCCTCCTCCCAATGCCACCTTGGGAGTTAGGATTTCAACATATGAATCTGCAGTCTTCACTGCTGCCCTGCAGTGCGGTATACGTGTCTCCGAAGGACACCTGCAAATTCAATCACCCACTGGGTGTCATTGACAGACAGCACATGTGAGCACCCCATGTGACTCACTGTTAATGCTTTGGGTTTCAGAAAGTCAGCTCAAGAAATGCTTGAGAAAAAAGACATTGAATTATCTCAAAGAACAAGATGAATGAAGGTCGGCAGGTGCTGGGTTGATGTCTCCATGATGCTCTTAAATGTTCTCTCATTGCTTCAGGGTAGTCGCTATAGCTCTTAGCATCATATGTTTTCAATACCACCCAAAGCAGGAAAAACGGGGGGTGGAGAAGAGCAAAGGAGAGAGAGAGAGAGAGAAGAAAAAGGAGAGAGAGAGGAGACAGAATGGCAAAAGATTTTTCAAAGGGCGTTGCACCTGAAACACACTGGATGACTTCTCTTTTTTTTTTTTTTGAGTTGGAGTCTCACTCTGTCGCCCAGACTGGAGTGCAGTGGCCGCTCCCGGCCACTGCAGCCTCGACCTGCTGGGCTCCGGCGATCCTTCCACCTCAGCCTTCCGAGTAGCTGGAACTACAGGCGCGCGCTACCACGCCCGGCTAATTTTTTTTGATTTATTTAGAGATGAGGTCTCGCCAAGTTGCCCAGGCGGGTCTCGAACCCTCGGGCTCAGGCAATCCACTCACCTCAGTCTCCCAAAGTGTGAGATTACAGGCTGAGCCACCGAGCCCGGCTGACGACTTCTCTTTATAGCTCACGGCCTTCACGACCACCCA
>CAUYQG010172683.1:0-43212 GCA_963574415.1 Tarsius wallacei
AAATATATATATATATATATATGTATATATATATATATAGGTTGATATATATATATATATATATATATATAGGTTGATACATTCCTCAAATAAAATGCTATGTTGTCATTAAAAAATATTAAATCAGGTCCTCTAAATGTATTGATATGAATGACCTCTAAGTTTGTTTTTTTTTTCAGGCTAGTCAAGTGAAGCAGTAAGTAAATTATATAATTAAGCAAAAAAAAGTAAGATATGAAACAATGTATATAGAATGATACCATTTTTCAAAAATATACATATATACAGAAACATTTGGTTGTATGAGGATATATATACTATATACACATATGTATATATACACACGTGTGTGTATATGTATAAATATGTGTATATAATATATATAGAAAGAGAGAGAGAGAGAGAGAGAGAGAGAGAGAGCGCATGCTCTTTTTTAAAGAATTCATAAGCAGGCTGGGTATGGTGGCTCACACCTGTAATCCCAGCACTTTGGGGGGCCAAGGAGGGAGAATTGCTTGAGCCTGGGAGTTCAAGACCAACTGGACAACATAGTGAGATCTTGTCTCTACAAAAAATTAATTTAAAAAAATTATCCAGATGTGGTGGTGCACACATGTAGTCCCAACTACTCAGAAAGCTGAAGTGGGAGAATCACTTGAACCCAGGAGTTTGAGGAAGCAGTGAGCCATGAGGTGAGTCATGACTGTGCCACTGCACGCCAGTCTGGGTGACAGAGTGAGACCCATGACTAAAAAAAAAAAAAAGAATTCATAAGAAGCTGATATCAGTAGTTGCTTTACATAAGGAAAACAAGGAGACTGGAAAAAAGGATTAAAAAAAAAAAGACCTATTTTTTTCACTGTAGTCTTAAATGTTGTTTGAAATGTTTGCCTTTTACATGAATTACCCAGTCAAAAAAAAATTAAATAAAACTATCACAAGAATGAGTAACAAACAAAAATTATGACTGTGTGGTCTCACAGACACACACAAGCCTGAAATAGTGTCTGCCTACATTCTTGCCAGTGCCCACTGGCTCTAACTTTTTCCCTTTAAAGCTTCCTCAGGTTCAAGGGTTTCCCTAGGAGGGCATTCTTGTTTTAATGATAAGTATTTTATTTTAACTTAAAGCTCCATTGTTAATCAGTCCGTTCAAATCTAATTGCACCCCATGGCCAACCAAGACTCATCCCCTCCATAAACACCGTTGCCTCTTTCCTTATTGTAGCTTCTCAATTAGAGGAATTTGTCTAGAATAGCGAGCTTGTTTTCAATTATAATATCACTATACCGAGTGTTCCTTACTGTATTCTTTTGAAAGAAGAAACTATTAGAGCCCATTAGCCTCCAAGGAGAACTGCCTCCACAATCACACTACATATTCTGAATTTCTAGACCTATGTAATACAAAATGAGACTAACTAGCTATAACTAGGGATTCCCAAAGGCTGCCCAAATGTTTTAGTACCAGAACAAGCGTTATTGAGGAAACACTGCCCCCTGGTGTCCCTTTAAGAGTTACAGGGGTTTTAAACAAAATAGGTAAATTATTTAGCTAAAGGATGGAAAATTTCAAAAGAAATTCAATTAAAATAAACAAATGTGAGTGACTAAGCTAAGCAAAGTTGGTAGACCTTAGAAATTAATAAATAAATGAGAAGTAGTTCTCCTAGCACTTAAGTATAGCTTTACTAGATTCCAGATCAAAAGTAAACAGTTTCTCAAAAAATCTTTTTGGCCAGGTGGGGTGGCTCATGCCTGAAATCCCAATGGGAGGATCACTTAAGGCCAGGAGTTCAAGACTATTCTGGGCAACATAGCAAGACCCTGTCTCTATTTCAAAATGTTTTTTAAAGTCTTTCTATGCACAGTCATCTATTGATGCCCAAGTGTCACACCACCTCTGAAAGACTAAATAAGAGAGACAGGAAATGATGTCCACTTGTCTTCAGATTTCTCTGATGATAAATCTGTACCCTTAGGCCTCCCAAAGAAGCCCCTGTCTTGTAAGTGCTACTGACTAAAGTCCTGTTTGTTGTTTCAGCAAACTAGTTCTTAATGCCCACTCTTAATTTCTAATAAAATCTCTTGGGACACATAAAGCTATGAGAGAACAGAGGACATTATCCTTCAGGTCCCTGAAAATGGGCTTTTGGACCAGACTAATCTGGGATTCAGATTCTAGCTCATTTATGTATAAGCTGATGACTTGGGGCAAATTAGTGTTGATCTCAGTTTCCTACTCTGAAAAATGGGGATAATAATACTTATCTTGCAGGATAGCTGTGAGGAGTAAATGATGAGATAATGTTTAGAAAGGTACCTAACACTGGTATACATTCTACCTTATTACCAGAGTGACCTTGATAAATCACAAAATGAATCATGTTAAATCACTGTTTAAAGTTTTTTCAATGAATCCCTGTTGCCTTTGGGATAAAATTCAAACTCATTAGATCTTCAAGATCTAGCCACTGTCTACCTCATTTTTCATGTCTTCCTATCTACACAGCAGTCATAAAGTTCCCCAATTTGCCCCACACTTATTTATCTCCATGTCTCTTGCCTAGAATGACCTTTCTCTTTATTTCCTCCCAACTAGTTCCTATTCATCTTCAAGACTCAGCTCAGAAACTGTCTCTGCAAAGAGGTTTTCTCCAATCTGCAATCATGCTGGGCCAACCACAATCAAAGAATCTGCCACACTTTATCAGAATTTCCTGTCTTCTCACTAGATTATGAACTCCAGGAAGAGGTTATATTGTTTCAGGTCTGGATAACCAACAATTAGCCCATAGTAGATGCTTTTAAAATGTTGATTACATAAATTAACGAATAAAGACACCCAATGCTCTGCTCCCTTTGCAGGGAAAAGATAAACCAGTCAAGAATCCTTTTTGCCTTCTGTCCAGTCAAGGGAAGTTTTCTGATTGGAGAAGAATTTCAAATACGTTTGCAAAAAAAAAAAATAATAAGAGCAACTAAAGCTTCATCTCAAAGCAGCTGGCATCCCTCTCCACTACCCCATATTTGAATTGCACTTACCAGGGAAGGACTAGCCAAGATGCAGTGGAAATTCCAATAGAAAGGGAGACCAGACAGCTCACTCCGCACCCGTAGAATCAGTGCCTCTGCTACATGATCACAGGAGAAGGTAGCTTCACTGGGGTGAGCAGAATCCTTCAACAATGGGCGAAGCAGATTATCCAAATGACAGAGAAAAGCTGCAGGGGGAGCAGTTAGCCGCTTGTTCAGCTCCTAAAGAGACAGCAGTGGTATAGAGTGAGGGTGCTAAAAGGAAACTGACTCCCTCATAAGTAACAGCAAAGTAATTCCCTGGTTAACAGGAAGACAATGGGCACTAGAGGAAAGGAAGAGAAGACAAAGACATCAGAATGGGAAAGGAGAAAACAACAAAAAAAAGAGAGCCACTGCACTCCAGCCTGGGTGACAGAGTGAACTCCAACTCAAAAAAAAAAAAAAGAAGAGAGCCACAAAGATCAACTGGCCTACTTCACAATTCTGCCTTGGGCAAGATCAGTTTATACAAGGCCTATATAGATCAGATAATACATGCATTACCATGCTTATGATACAGAATCAATCTCTCCCAATCAATCAGTCTCTCTCTCTCTCTCCTTCCCTCCCTTTGTCTTTCACACACACACACACACACACACACACAAACACACACAGAAAGAGCCCAGGCCTACGGGTAGAAATGCAGGACATTAACTGGAATTAATTGGAATTGTCTCTACTCAATTCAGCCTTCCTTACAACCTACAGGCTGGCAAGCTAGTCCATGTTAATGTCCCCTGACCTTCGCTAGGAAAGAATCATATCTCCCACTACTCCACAGCAATACCTCTCTTCATACTTACCTTGGCTCGCTGGCTGACCACACTAGTGTCCACCTGTTCATGCCACACTTGTTGAAGATCTGAAACTAGCAAGGCATAGCCCTGCTTTGTGATAAAAGCCTTGGCCAAGAGGGAGTTCTCAGCAAGCTGTAGCCATGCCCATGGCTGCATTAACAGGCCTTGCTCCAGTTCCTCCATCTGCAGAAAAGTACTAATTTAGCAAAGTCATGTGGCCTCTAGAGTCACTTAGGGTGCCCAGAAAGGACACCACTCAAACAGCTCTATATCAACTAAAATCTTGTGAAAATCCTCCCTGACAAAAGACATGGATTTATATTTTCCCAGTATATAACCAGCTGAGCACTGACCTTATTACCTCTTGGTCACTAAATCTATTTAGTAACTAGAGGGACTTTTTTTTTCCATACTAAGTTCTTAAAGGATAAAAAATCTTTTTTCCATAGTGTTTAAATCTCAGCATATTGTCAGTATTTTTGTTTGCTAATAACACAACTTAATGCAGAAACCTAAACCATTCTTGTTCCATCTTTATCACATTCCTAACAAATATGCCAATGCTATCATTTTCCAGAACTAGAAAAGGAGGAATAGTGCTTGTCTTATAAAACATCATCATAAGTGTCAGGGCCAGGAAGTTCCAAAGATTTGATCATTATCTAAAAACAAAGCTTTGGAAGTTCTCAGGATTTTTTTTTAATTCCTAAAACAGAGGTTCTTAATCTAGAATCAATGCATGTGAATCCTCTGGAATTATATGAAAATTCTGTGCATGAGGTGGGAGGTTCACAACTATCATCAAACCCTCAAAGGGATCAATGACATTAAAAAAAAAAAAAAAAAAAAGAGCTGCTAAGAAGCTCTGTGTCCAGGAGCAACAGGAAAAAACCCTAATCCCATTTCACAAGAACCTGAAAGACTAGGGAGTCATGAGCACAAGGCACAGTATATCACAGAAGCAGAGACACCGAATGAAATTTCACTTAACTCATCCCCCATATCCTCACCCCCAGGTACTGCCACCAACATCATGCCCAGCTGCACAGCCTGGAATCCCACTTTACTACCTCGCCAGCCAAAGTAGTAGCCTTAAACTCATAATCAGTAACTATGACTGCTTGTCCAGAGTTTATTTTTTCTGTGGGTAAAAACTATTTTTTTAAAAGGTGATACGATTTTCTTCATTATTCCAGTCTACAAATACAAAATGAAGAGAAGTGCCAGAGCGAAAATATTTAGAATGTAAAGAAAATAATGAAATTCCTTGTTAAGTCTCATTAACAGTCATTTATTTCTATTTTGGTCTAAACTATCATTCTTTCAACCATAATTTAGTTTTTGAAGCATGGTCTTATAATTTGCACAGTAACTTGACAGGAGAAAATGTGTGTGTGTACACAAGGGAACCCAAAACACTGGACTTTATTTATTTTAAAATTGTGTATTCTTACATGTTTGAACTTCAGTCACCTTTCAAGTACTCTGATGCAATACACCTATCGAGATGCTGTTTCCACTGCTCAAAAGCTTTTGAACTTGTCAATTTTGATGCCTTTTAGTGCTTCTGCCGTTTTTTTGTTTCATCTCTTCCACATCAGCAAAACATTTCCCTTTGAGGACACTTTTCATCCGGGAAACAAAAAAGTCACTCGGGCCAGATGGGGTGAATAGGGAGGGTGGGGCATGGGGATCAGGCCACTTTTGGTGAAAAACTGCTGAACACTCAGGGCAGTGTGGACAGGAGCACTCCTAAATCACCCATCATGAAATGGGTAAACGGTTGAAAGAATCCCTCCCAAATATTCCCTGAAGTTGAATGCAACCTCTCACAACTGCTAGCTGGTACACTGATGCAGATAAGTTCCTAGAACACTTACCTAGTGGGGAACCTATACTACAAAGGGGTCTGCCCTCCAAAAGATAAATCCAGGGTTTTTTGGGTCCTCTTCTACACACACTGATTTTTATTTGCAGCAGCTTCACAACCTTGTTTGAAAGACGGTATTTAGGTCACGTTTCCCACATGCTATTACTACGGGGCAGAGGTGATCTTGGAATGATTAAGCTAGTCCTCACTGGTCAAGAGTTCCACAAGGGCAAAAGTCACAAATGCAAATAAAGTCGCCAAACCCTGTTATCTAACTTACAGGTAATCCCCAGGGTACAAGTCATCAAAATTGGGTTTAGTATTCTATCATATCCATTTGGAAAACCCGGAAGCTCAAAACACTCAAGTTGATGGGTTTTGTTTGTTTGGGGTTTTTTGAGGGGGGGTAATTTAAAATGTGGCCAGGGGCGACTGGCCCTATAAAAAGGTCTAACACGTTCAGCACCAAACGCAGCTGATTGCTCCCAACACACGCGTCCCGCTCTGCGTCTGAGGTCTCTAAGCTTCACCCTAGTCTTTTTTCCTTCAAGGCCGCCTTAACCACGCACCCGTTTAGTATTCTTGAATGAAGACAGAGGGGCGCTGAGGGGCAACAGCGGGGGTGGTCCCCTGACAAAGAAGTTCCGCGCCTCAGCCGTGAGCCCCTCACGGCAGTGCCTCCGCCACCCTGCAGAGGGCAGCCGGGCCCCAGAGACCATACAGGCTGGGCCACGCCCTGTCCCCCAGGGAGAGGGCAAACCCTCGGTTCCATTACCACGGTCCCACCCCTGGAGCCGCCTAGAGCCGTTTTCTGGCTAGAAGAGGCTTCGCCGTCGGGCTTCCCATTTCTACAGCACTGGCTGTACTGAGACGCAGCTCGGGACCCTTCAAGGGGTAACAAAGCGGACCACCCGGGGACTCGTTGCGCCGCGCACTCGGCCAAAGAATAGCCCCACGCAAGCACCTCAAATCCCGCCGTGCCGCCGGTGGCGGACTGCGCACGCGCGACACGCATGGCTCCGCCCACTCCCGGAGGCCTGCCACAGAACCTCAGCCGGCGCGGTCCCTCCTGGGAGAAGGCGCCTCGGCTAGGCCCAACCCGCAAGGTCCGAACACACCCCTGCCGACCTGCTCCGTCTCCGACTCTGACTCGAACCCGATCCTACCTACCGTTAGCGGCCGCTAGAGTTTCCACCCTCCTCGCCGCAGGCATGCTCGCCCGCGCAAACCGAGAGGCCTAGAGTAGACCCAGACACCACCACCCACGAGGAGGCGGGGTCTTGGGACACGGGGGCGGGTCCCAGACCTGGCGTGGGCGGAGCTTCTGGGTCCAGGAGCCTGATTAAGGAGCGCCCAGAGCTGGAAGGCCGCGGTGGCCAGAGAAACTAGAAGAGAGGCTGGGAGGCCCGCTTGTAAGAAAGGTGAAGGGGTAATGGCGCTTCTTGGAGTCACGCTGGCCAAGTAGGTCGAATACTGGACGAGGTACAAGAGAGGGGAATCCCGTGTTGTATTTGTCAAACTCAAGTTACTTCTCTTCCCTCCCTTACCTGACCAGGCTCTTAAATAAAATGAGGACATTGAACTTCAGTGGATAATCTCTCACTAGCACTAGAGTTGTTTAAGAGGAGAGTCTCCCAGGAGTAAGCCCCATATTCTGACTTCATCCTTTACTTCTCCTGCCTCATTTCTCCCTCCATCACCCTCATGCTCCCTTACCACTGAGAAACTTGAAACTCCTCAACTTACTTTGTACTTTTTACAACTCGTGGTTTTGCTCAAGCTGGATCCCTGAGCCTGAAAATTTCTCCCCATCCGTTTTCCAAAACCAAAAATCGTCACTTGTCAAAGCCACTATCAGTGCTGCTGCTTTCACAAAGCCTTTCCCACTATCCCCAGTCAAAATTAATTGTTCCTTGCTTATTGCTCCCATGGCATTATTTTAATCTTTATTACAGACTGCCTTCTGCTTTGCATTTTAGTTAGTAATTACATAGGACTTTTTTTAACCACAAGTGCTTACAGAAAACAAAGATCCTATCTCATCAGTATCTGTAGTTCCAGGATCTCGCACATGGGAGTTGCTTGATAACCATTAAGCGAATGCTGGAGTTCACATGGCATTGGTAGTTCACAGGCAAAATCTCTTTCATGCATTCATTCATGTTCCACGAAACCATGGCCTCTGCTGTGGATCAGCTAGCCCTAATTAGGAGAAGGAAAAGCAACCCACTCTATTGGGAAATGGGACCTCTAGATGGGCCCATGTTAGACATGTGCATAGACACATCCTCTCCCTAAAAGAAAGTAGAGCCTAGGAACTGACTCTTGAGCAAGATGGGAGTTAAGACTAAACTAGCCAGGGCATAGGAATGCTGGTCATTACTGGGACCTAAGCCCTTCTCTGCTAGTTGCAGGGCACGGCTCCCCAGAGCCAGGTAGCAAGTCTGCCATCTCTCCTGGCTCAGGGGACCCTTCTTCCTCATTCCCAGGGTCTCCAGGCAGTGGGCAGAGGCAACGGAGAGGCTGGGGGATGCAGGTACATAGGTTTTGGATGGGGAAAGGAAGCCCATACTCTTGAGCAGCTTTTTCCCTGGACTTCTGAGGCATTCGAGCCTCTTGGACAGTGAAAGGAGATGGCAGCCCTTGACCTAGGCCTCGCTCAAGCCGGGTGCCTGCAAAAGAGAGGTTGGTCAGGCCATTGCCCAACCCAGGAAGTGATGACTTCCTGGCCACTCCCAGTCTGCTAAGGCCTGGCCTCAACTTACCGGGAATGGTGTTCTCTAGGAGAAAGCCCAACAGTCCAGCCAGGAAAATGGGCTCTGCCAACAGTGAGCGTAGTAACACATCCAAGGGGCTCCAGCCTACAAAGGGTTGGGGCCAGGCAGGAAGGGAACTCTGATGCTATATACAAAGCCAGGGAGTCCTATCCTTCCAGACATAAGCCTAAGTCTTGAACTAAGGACAGATATTTCTGAATTGTCATTTCTTTCCCCCTCATCCTCTGTCCCTCTACTCTCCATTTCCCCACCCAGGACACTCCCACAGCATCCCTGCTCAACACCCTATCTTCTGAGCATCCCCACACTCTCCAGATATGCTTTGACTGTTTCAGACTGCCTTTCTCTGGAAAGCTTGGTATTAAAACTCCAACCTTATTTCCCGTTTCTTAACTTCTGGGCTCTATCCTGGGTTTCTCAATCTCAATACTACTGACATTTTGGAATTTTGGACCTGATAATTCTTTGTTGTGAGAAGCTGCCCTGTGCATTGTGGGGTTTTAGCAGCATCTCTCCACGCACTAAACATTAGTAGCAATCCCATCTTCCCCCATTTGTAACAGCCAAATATGTCTCCAGGCATTGCCACATGTCCCTAGACAAAATAAAATGTTTACTGCTCTCAGGACATACTCTATGACTTCCTACATCTATGTCTTTGTTTACAATAATTCCTTCATCAGGAATTACCTTCTTCTCACCAAATATGCTTAAAACTTACTATCCTTCAAGACTAGCTCCTTGTTACTGTATTACCTCAAACAGAAGCCATCTCTCTTGCTGCTAAGCACCACAGCTCTCTATCTGAACCTCTCTTGTTATTTGCCTATGCATTTAATCTCTCTCACTAGAATGTTACACCTGGAGACACCTTTGTATCCCAAGTGGTTAGCTTAATATTTGTTAAACAAATGGATGGACTACTTACACCAAAGTCCAGAGAAGGACGTGGGGCCACAAGTCCGGGGAGCCTGAAGCCTCAGCCCCTTGCTTTCCCACTACTGAACAACTCCTCTTCCACTCCACCCACCTGTGCTGAGTAAGACCGGGCCTTCCCGAAACCACCTTGGCAGCAGCAGGGCCATAAAGATAGAGAAGCCCACAATGAAGACATTCCGCCCAGAGTCAATGTCAGCCAGGTGGAAACTGGAGAATCCAGTGGACAGAACCACAGCCTGGGTTACCCCCAGCACCCCACCTGTCACATACAGAAGAAATCAAGGGGTCAGGAGAGGGCTGGCACAGCACAGAGTATTGCAGGACAGGCAGATTGTGATGGGGAAAGACAACCAAAAGGCTCATTTCTGATTCTGCAGGAAGCCCAGAAGCCCAGTCAAGAGGCCAAGATGTTGGGCTGGGAAATTCAGGGCAGCTAACACATGCTCATATCCATCCACCCATCCATCTAGGAAGGCTATTTTGAAAGAGAGGGTGCAGCCTAAACAACTGGTCAGGCCACACTAGGCAGTACTGGTTTAATACCAGTTCTGTTGACACATCAACTTACCAAGCACAGGCAGTGGGATGGTGGTAAGGAACTGAGCCAGCCTGGGAGAGAACCCAAGCCCCACAGAGAGCAGCCCCACTAAGTAGGCCACTTGCCGAGATCCAGCCTACATGAAAAAGAGACATTAGAAAACACAGCCACATCCTTAGGTTGTTCCAGGTCTTTACCTGGTTGGCTCTTTCTCATCATTTGGGTGTCAACTCAAATGTCATATTCTCAAGAAGCATCCCTGTACACTTACCTAAATGTGCCTCCTCTACTCCACTCACTACTCTGATTTTCTCTCTCTCTCTCTCTCTTTTTTTGTTTGTTTGTTTGTTTGTTTATTGTTGTTGCCCAGGCTGGAGTGCAGTGGTATGATCATAGCTCACTGCAACCTCAAGCTCCTGGGTTTACAAGATCCTCCTGCCTCTATCTTCTGAGTAGCTGGGACTACAGATATGTGCCACCAAACCTGCCTGATTATTATCTTTTTTTTTTTTTGTAGAGACAAGGTTTTACTATGTTACCTAGGCCTGACAGAGTGCTGGGCATAGCTGGCAATCAATCTGTGTGAGTTCCCTTCCCTCTTCTGTGCCTCCAACTCCACCCATCCCCGCCCCATCCCAGGTACACATACCTGGATAAGACCTGCTGTGCCCATGTTGGGGAAGCTGGATGCAGTGCCCATGGGGCTTCCCAGCAGCCCAGCCAGCACACTGCCCAGCCCCTCCAGGCTTAGCCCTCGACTGCAGGCATGTGGAGGTGGCGGAGGAAAGTGCAGCAGGCGGCCACACAAGGCGTAGCAGCCCAGGGAGCTGGTGGAAGCTGCCAAGGCCATGGAGATGCCTGCAGCCAGAGCCCTAGGAGTCAGCAAGGGCCAGTCCCACTCACCTGGGGAGGGAAAAAGAAACACTTTGGGGCCAGACTCAATAAGGAGCATCCCCTTGCCTCCAACAACCCCTGCCTCTGCAAGAATCCTAAATGCCCCAATGTCTTTGAAGAGAATGTCTTGGGACAAAACCATTGAACTGTAAGGAGAAAGACCCATCTTTTACCTCACTTCCTTTGCTCCGGACACACTGGCCTTGTTTGAGGTCCTTGTACTTGTTGTGCTTCTAGCCACCACAAGGTATTTGCATATGCTGTTCCCTACACCTAGAATACTTTTCTCTCCTGCCTTTGTCTAGTTAGTTCCTACTACTCACCTCTCACATCTCAGCTCAGTGATTACTTCCTCAATAATACCTTTCCTGACCTCCCTGATAAAGTCAAATTCATACCCCCCTTTCTTCTGTAAAGATGAGGTCTCACTATGTTGTCCAGGCTGGTCTCAAACCCCTGGACTCAAACAATCCTCCTACCTCAGCCACCCAAAATGCTGGGATTACAGGCATGAGCCACCATGTCCAGCCCAAATTCCCCATTATAAGCTCTCATCACACAATGTATCTCCCTTTGGTTACACTTATCATGATGGCAATTTTACATTTACTTGGGTAACTCTTTAATTAGTATCTATATTAGCATCTGTATTCCCCAATAGACTGTAAGCTCTGTGAAGACAGGTACTGTTTCTGTCATGTTCATCATTATGTCCCCTACTAAGTACCTAGCACATAATCAGCACTCAAAAGATCTTTATTAAATTGATAAATAAGCAAATTTCACATAAATGCCTTTAGATCGCCAATTCAAATGCCCATGAGAATGGGTAACATAAATGTGTATATCAAATAAGGACTATCAGTAGTGAGTGGTAGGGCCTGCAAAAACTATAGATATCTGTCTCCTAACACTGGCCCAAATAAAACTCTGTGGTGCTGGGTGTAGTGATCACGCCTGTAATCCTAGCACTTTGGGAGAGTGAGGTGGGAGGATTGTTTGAGCCCAGGAGTTCGAGACCAGCCTGGGCAACATAGTGAGACCTCATCTCTACAAAAAAAAACCTAGAGCAAAATAAGCCAGGTGTGATGGAACACACCTGTAGTCCCTGCTACTTGTGAGGCTGAAGCAGAAAGATCACTTGAGTCCAGGAGTTGGAGGCTGAGGTGAGCTATGATGGTGCCGCTGTGTTCCAGTCTAGGCAACAGAGTGAGACTCTGATTCAAAAAACATAAAACAAGACCAAAAAAAAAAAAAAAAAAAATGGGTGAAGGGCTGGCATTACTACTCAGACTGGCAATTTCTCTCTCCTGTGTGTTTTGAGAAAACACAGGATTTAACTCAGAAATGAAATCCATTAAATCATGAGTTCAAAGAAATAAATACCTTTATTTGAGCAAAAGGATAGAGAATTAGGAGAAAACCTACCTGGGTGAGGCAGCCAAATCCACGGTGATTGTGTGGGGGCAGATAGTTCCAAAGGGATAACACTGAGCCCCAGAAGAGCAGAGATGATCCACACACAGGCCACCGGGATGAGCACCTAAGGGGCAAGTCTGAGATGAAAAAGAATTCCTTTCCCAGAACCTTCTGAGCCAGCCCTTGAGATGTAGACTAGCCAAAAGGTAGGGGACAGAGTAAGCATTCCATGCCATCCCTTCTGACCTCTCCTGCCCTGCCCAGACCCCCACATACCGAGAAGAGCCGGAAGGCAGGGAGGTGAGTGTGAGCTGACGAGGTTGAAGCCGGCCTCCAGGACCATAGGGGTAACTGGCAGGAGCCTATATGCTGAGAACAGACCACCATGAGCAAGATGACCCTAGGAGAGAAGAGGAGCTTCAGGAGCAGGAGGCAGCAGATGTGCTGAGGGTTGGGAATGGAGGTGGGAGCAGGCGGAATACCATAAAAGGGTGTCCCAGAGAAGAAACCCCCATGGAATGGGTAGGCAGGCACCTTGGAGGACAGCAGAAGACAGTGTGAAAGTCAGGGAGACCAGATAAATCAAGGAAAAGTCTTGGATCCCAAATAAAAAGTGTTGTCCATGCTCAGGTCACTGCTGAATCTGACAGGAAGCTGGCCTCCCCCAGTTCCACACATCCCACTGGGCACCATTCCATGCCTCTCAGGACTCACGTACAGCCAGGCCAGGCCCCAGTGAGCAGAGCAGAACTGGGCCACCTCTCTGTGGGCAGAGAGCCCTGCCACAACCAGGCTGGGGGCCAGCACCAGGGGCCCACAGTGGGGGAACAAGCGGCCAGGACTCCCCAGAAGCCCAATTGTGCCCTGCAGCAGCCCAGATACCACCACTGCTCCAGACACCTGATAGAGGAAAGGAGAGAATGGAGAAAAAACATTCTGTTCAATCAAATTGACCTCAGCCTGGACTTCCTAATTCTAGGTATTGGTTCCTCCTTGGACTCCTTCCCCCAGAGCATCTCAATCTCTACATAATGGAAACAGGAGCCTCTCCAAGCCTGGCACCACCCTTAACCCTCCTGCTTCCCATTTCCAGACACTCACCTCTTGGAGAGAAGTGTTCCATTGCTCCCGGCCATGACAGTCAGGCCCCCTACACAGGTGCAGCACAAGGGAGGCTAGGAGAAGTTGGGGACATGGAGGGGAGATGAGTGAAATTGAGACCCATTCTCTACAGTCCTAGCTGGTGCCTAGCACAGCTCCAAGACCCCTAACAGTGCCTTGCAGCCCCACCACTACCCAGTCTCAATCCTCCAACCACCAACTCCTGCATGCTCATAGGAGCACCCAACCCCACCCTGACCCCTTGCCCTTGCTCTGTGCTCACAGTTTCCAGTTGTCTGAATGGCCAGAGGTAGCTTTCGGCTTGTCAGTGCCAGAGCAGGGATAAGAAACTCTAAGGATGGAGCCTGGACAAGAGGCAGCCTGTAGGAACAGCAGCCCCAGCACATCTGGAAATACATGGTAGCCAACAGACTCCCCCAAACCTCCCCTAATCCCACAGAACTCAGCCCCTCTCCAAAGAGTTCCTCTCACCTGCTGCCCATCCAAGTTTGTAGAATGGTAGACACGCCACATGAAAAGAAGCTAGCGGCCAGGAGCTGAGAAGGGGAGTAGGAGAGTCCACCTGGGAGGAGACTATGAAGCAGAAGCAGATGGGAGGCACAGAGAAGAGAAGCCAGGACCAAGACATGCTGCGGATGGAGAAATGTGGAGGGGCAGTCTTCAGAAAGAGGCAGAAATACCTGTTTCCAGAGGCTTTCCCGTGCCACACCTACTTTCCCCAAATGCCTCCCTTTCAGTCAGCACCAACTCCTGTACCTCTGCCTCCTACCTGCAGAGCCAGAAGACAGCTGAGGCCCCAGGGCAGAGGCCCACACAGACGGGCCCAAGAGTGGGAGGAGGGATTCTGGAGAGCAGGTGGTGGCAGGGATGTCAGGGCATCTTGGGAGCCCACTGATCGGAGTTGGACAGGATGGAGGGGTGATCGGTTCATGCTGTCCTGCCTTTTGCTTTGTCTTGGTTGCCCTGGGCCAGAGTTAAGTAGAGAAAGTAAGAGGTCAGAGTTTGGGTGAAATAAGCTGCCTAGGGTGGGGAGAGGGTGGGGGTGTCAATGAAGCGGATCGAAGGGATGAGGAATTTGGGGCAGGACACAGCCCTTTCACCTTTGCCCAGCTCTTGTGCAAATCCTATCAGCCATTAACTGGGGAGTGAGTTCTCGACCCCTCCCCCAAGAATCTTCATCCATATCCGTGCTCCAGCACTAGGCTCTGGAAAGTCAGATAGGAGGGCTGGGGAGGACACCTGTCAAAATAACCTGGGGATATTTTGCAAACTTTCCCACCGTCACTTAAAATCATCACTATTAGATCCACAGCTCTCAATCCTTTCAGGAAGAAGCCCCCTGAACTATGTTAAAATTAAACTTGTGGATAATATACCCTACATCACACATGACAACTCTATTCAACTCCTCAACGTAAAGGAGAAATAACACGTATAATAAGTATTTCACTATGTGAAAGCTTGGACGCAACTAAGCCAGAAGACAATGAAGTAGTCCAATCCCACACCACACGTAGAATCTTATGGACACAAAAGCTACAATGCCAGCTAATACTGGTAGTTTATTGGTGACTCAGATACCACAAGCGATGGTGACACTGGCAACCTGACCTTCCAAAATGGTGTACAAACTCTTGATAAACTGCTGAGCAAAACAAAGTAGTTTTAATTTACATGGAGATGCATCCCTGGCAAACTGAATCTTTTTCAAAAATAGGTGTAAGAACTATTACACATTTACATGTGAAAAGATTGTTCTAGGCTCAGATAAATATAAACATGGTTTTCATATACACGAAGCCAGTCATTCGAAAGTTGTCTTGGGCAGTCTTCATAGTAAGGGAGGGCTAAGAGTTTCAGGATGTCTAGCATCCTACTCAGGCTCACTATGCTGGCAGCATCCTCTCAAATCCCTGTGACAACTCAAAAAATGGCCCATAAATTTCCAAAATGCCCCCTAGGGGGCAGTACCACCCTTCCGTGAATGATCTTCAGCAGTCTCAAATACCCTGTCGAGCTGCCCAGAATGTTTTCCTTCTTCCAGTGATGACCCAGCCTTGGCGTTCTTAAAGTTCTTTGAGTTGTTAAATACCATGTGACTACCACGTGTCACACCAGTAGAGAGAATGTGTTCAGAGCTTGTCCTCCAGCTCCTAACAGGGCTCTGCTGGGTACATGGCTTAGCCCTCAAGACATGCTTCAGTATCCACAAGGCTGGCGCTCAGCCAGAACATGTGACATACAGGGCTGACCCGAGCATGGAACAGTCACCATTTGTGTCCCATGGCACCCCAAGTCAAGCAGAACAAGAGCCCCAGGGTGTTGGGAGCAGGAAGGAGGGAGAGTTTGAAATTGGAGTTGATGACTATCAAATAGGAAAGTTCTGAAATAGGGCTCAGAGAAAATGGTTTGCAAGATGACAGGATCAGAAAGTAGGGAGGCTTGGAAGTCAGATATAGGAAGGACAGACCTTCAGGAGCTGCCGCAGAAGGAAAAGTCCAGGCCATGCAACTGAAACTGTTTATTGAAATCTCAGTTCTACAAAAGCGTGAAAAACCCAGATACAAAGCAGCGGCCAGAGGGGCCAGGGAAGAGAAAACCCAGAAGAGAACCCAGAAGAGAGGAAAGCCTAGGAGCAGGGTACTAAGGAGAGAAGGTTGGAAAACAAAAGGTCAGGTTGAAGGTCCCAGCAGTCCTTGGCTCCATTTGACTACATCTGAGGGACAGGAGTAGAGAGGGTTTCCCTCCTCACCCAGCCTTTCCTCTGCAGCTCCCACCTTGACCCCGTCAGTCCCTGGCTCTCCTGCCTCAGGGACATCACACAGGCCCCTATCAACATCTCCTTCTTCCTCTCACCCCCCGCTTTCCCCATCTCCCACCTTTACCCTTCCACCCTAGGGAACTTGAAAGCAAAAGTATAGAAAAGCCCAAGGGAAGCAGAGAGACAGGGGCTTCTATGCCCATCTGTGACATTCCCCTTTCACCGAGCAGATACTATCCCTGACACCATCACTGCCATGGAAAAGCTGCCAGGCACTGAGGTTTAGGAGAGTGAATAACCTTTAGTCCTTCTTTCTGTCCCACTACCCCTTAAGATCCTACTGAGGAGGATAGGGGACCGCCAAAGACCTAGAGAGGTAGAGAGGATCTAAATCAAGCTTTGTTCCTCCAGGTTCTCAGGACTCCCAAATCCTCTTAATGCATTCATCAGAGCCCCACCTAGCCTGGGAAAATGAAAGACTTGAGTCGAGCTAGCTCCATGATGCTAAAAAGGGAGCACTGCTGAGGCTGGGGAAGTGGAGGGGGTACTGGGCTCCAGGGCAAGGATGAAGCAAGGCCATAAGTGTGATACCAGGGGTTGGGTGGCCCAGTAGGGACTGTAAGGTTGGGGTGGTGGCAGGCGCGGCAGGTTGAGGAGTCTCTCTGAACCTTCTGGCAAAGGGGGCAGTTATGGAGAAGAGTGGGAGGGGCAGGGGGGTCTGGGGGAGGCAACGGTGGGGGAGTCAGTGAGGCCAGAAGACTGCCCCAGAGTGAACGCAGCCCTATGTCGCCTTCCGGGCAGCTGGAAATGTTAGCAGCAGACGGCAGGCACTGCGGCAAAGGAGAACGTATGCAGGGCTCCAAGAGACACCGAGAGGTCAATCCAAGGTCAGGGGGGCCAGGTGCAGGGCTACAGGACAGCCCCAAGGACTGGTGTATTACAGCCACCGATGCCACAGCCAGGGCCACACTGCTCACATATGCCACGGCTAACAGGCAGGACAGCTGCAGAAGAAAAGGTAAGAAAGACACAGGATTCTGTCTGTCTTTAACACACTCACCCCTTGTCTCTAAAAACTTGAGTTCCTGCTGGAGTTCTCTATAGCCATTTATACCCCACCCTGCCCAGAGCCTGAGCCTTTCAGCGATTATTCTATATAATCCCACCCTACACAGCAGCCCACTCAAGCTCCCTACTGTTCCGAGCCTCTCCTCACCTTTACCAGTCGCTGGCAGAAGGACCCCAGGGCCAACTGCCAGGTCGGCTGCTCCAGCAGCACACACAGGTCTGTGTAGGTATACCAGCCCCGCCGCCGTCCCTGCTGCTCAGCCACACTGATACAAGGGGAGAAACAACAGTCTGCAACTCTCCCAAAGCCAGCCCAGCAGCACCCTCATATCCCTTTAGGATCCACCAGAAAACACTGGGGAGCTTGTTAAACGTAGAGATTCCTAGGTTACCTGCTGATCCAAAAACTGAGGATGAGAACAAGACCTGTATTTTAAACAACCTGCTCTCACTTTCCCAAAGGTGATTACTAAGAGGACAGATAAGTTTGGGAACCAGCACTTTGGCAATTATCTTTCTTGTCTCCTCCCTTCCCCCAGTTACATAAGACTCTCATCTCCAGTTCCTATGGCTTAGGCCTCAACCCCCAAATTCTTTGAGATGGTCTTCCTAACTCCTAGAACCTACCAGCTCTCCAGCCAGCTCAGCACCTCAAAGATCTCCCGAGGGTCAGTGTAGAGACACCAATCCTGTAGGTAAGAAGAGAGGAGGACAATAAACCAGACTCAGATATGAGCCACAGCGGCAACTACAATCACCACTATGGCTAATGCTTATTTGGCACTTACCATATGCCAAATCCAACCCTAAGAGCTTTTATGTATTAACTGATTTAATTACTACCTGCCTGGTTTCACATTATAACCTCCAATAATGGAGAAGGAGAAAATGACCCTGAGGATGGTCTATACAAATAGGGAACTCAGAGTTTAAGGGCAGAGAAAGTTTGGAAACAAACAGAGCCCAACAGGATAAGTTCCGACTCACAAGTGTACCCTGGGAGTCCCTGTAGAAATAGAGGAGGGGAGGAAATGCTCCACTCCTTGCCTCACCACTCCAGAAACCTTCAAAAGCTATGATTAGTCCTTAAGAGATAGGAAAGAAGACACTAACAAAACACAAGGAAGACAGGCAGAAAGAAAAATGAAAAAACAGAAGGCTGAGAGGGAACAAAGTATGAAAGGAAGGTAAAGATGGGTCAGGAAAACAGAGCAAAAGAGAGAAGTTACTCACCATGGCACTCAGGAAGCCCCTCTCCAAGGCATTGAGAGTGGGCACAGCCACACCCCCAGCAGCTCCCCATTCGTCATTGAAGACCTCCTCCTCTTCCCCTTCATCATAAAGGTACTTACTGGCCACCATCTGCAGAGGAACAAGAAGTGGTGTCCACAGAACTCACACCAGGCTCCTGGCTCTTTGGGGAGATGAAGGGGAGGGAATGCCTTACCATGGAGATCAGGAACAAGTCAGAGGATGAGACATGCTGCAGGTAGTCTGGATTTCGGTGGCGGAGCCGCTCAATGTATACCAGAGCCAGCATCATAGCACACGGGGAGATGCACGCCTCCCTGGGTGGTGGAGAGGATTGGTAACTAAACCCAAGGGTTCGGTTCGGTTCAGTTCTTGCAACTCTCATGATGCTCATTCCTGTCTTTACATCTTCTCTTCAGAGGTAATTGTTCTCCTCTCTCTAGGGCCCAAATACTCTCACCCTACCCTCAATTCCAGGCTCACCGGGACACATGAGCTACGTATTTCTTCTGGAGTCGGCGAATAGGGCTGGGGGCTGCCTTCTGCAGCAATTCCACAGCAATATCTGCAAGGGATAAAGGGAAGGCAGAATGAGCAAACAGCCCCTCCCCCACCACTCCCCATTGCTACCAGCAGAAGATCTAGATCTGTATTTTCTGAGGCCTTGGGGGACAAGAACACAGTAACAACACAGAAATCAAATTCTCCCACGCTAAGACAAAAGGCCCTTCCAAGTTCAAATTTCAGCTTGTTCCAGCAGGAAGGTTTATTTCCTTGCTACTTTTGAAATTACCCAGATTTGCCTTTCACTGTTGTTCATCTGAGGAATAAACATGCTTTGTTTACTTGAGGATGATATGATGGATATTCTTAAAAAGTTAAGTTTCTGGTATACAAATTTAGAGTGATGTTGATTTCTGAGACAGCAATGTTTTCTACTCATCTGGGCTGAAAGAATTGGAAACATAAACTGCCTCCTTGAACCAAATACCGACCAACTAGCTATAAAGTAACTGAAGCCCGTGGGGTAAACCTCGAGTCATCCTGGTGATTGCTGATAACCTCATTTTCATGCTTCTGGCTAGATGCCTAACCTGCCACTGGGCTGGAGAGCTCCTCCAGGCTACAGTCGGCTTCCCAGTCCCAGCCATAGTAGAGTCTCCTTCGGATCCGGGCACTCAGCTTCTGGTGTCCTGGAAGGAACTGAAACAGGGCAAGAAGTGGTGGAGGGTGAAGGGCAGGGAAAGGCAGGATGGAGATCCTGGCTCCGGGTGAAAGGCATCGCGGGGTGACAGGCCCGCCTCACTGCCGGGGGGCCTCTGTCCCACCCAGCCCCGCATTCTCTGGATTGTGTGCCAACGGCAGTCCGGTCCACAGAGGGAGGAATACCCCCACTCCCACTCCAACCGACGACTCCCGGGGAAGGCTCTCTGAGAAAGGCCCGGTCTGGCCACCCCGCCTCCGTACCTATACCCCGCGGTTCTCCCTGAGGGCCTAAGCGCCCGGGGCCTCGAGTAGGCACTGCTCGAGCGGCTGCCGCCCAGTTCCGGGCACGGCAGTCAGGCGAGCTCTTGGCCCCGCTCGGGCCCAGAGGGGAGCGCCGGGAGGCCGCGGAGGGGGCGGGCCGCGCGCGGCTCACCGTGAAGTCCTGGAAGCCGGTGACTGAGAAGGCGCCTTCTTCGTCCAGCAGGAGCCCGGTCAGGTCCATCGCGTGCCAGCCGCCGCCCTGTGAAGCTGGAAGGAAGGGAGCGAGTTGGAAGGGGAGCTGCCGAGCCGTCTCCGCGCGCCAGTCCACCTGCCCGCCCGCCTCCCCCGCGCGGGCCGCCGCCCTCGCAGCCTCCTCCCCTCGCGCCGGCGGCGACAGGCGGGGCCCGGGCCGGCGGGCGCCTCTTCCTGTTCCGCCCCGGTGTCGGCGCGGGGCCGTAGGCCCAGGGCAGCCGGCGTCAGCGTGGCGCTCACCTCGCGGAACAGAGTGAAGACCCGGCTGCGAGGCGCGTGCTCGGCCTGTGCGGCGTCCACCCCGCGTTTACGAGCTGCGGGCGGTAGCGGCGAGGCAGCGCCTGACACTTCCTGCCGCCGGCCCCGCCCAGACTCTCCCCCAGGCCGCGTGGAGGGAGACGGACCCGAACCCCTGGTGTCACCGAGCCCGGCCAAATCACAGAGCTGCGCCCCAGGCACCCTGGTCTGAGAAATGGGGACAATCCCTAGGGGACCACAACGCACTGAGGATGAAGAAACCAAGCACACTTCTCGTAGCAATGGAGACGTTAATGTGAAAAAAACGAGACGCAGAACGAATTGTTCCCAATTGCTTTTTAGAAGAGAGAGATACACACACACTTAGCAATGTACATAAAAAGCTTCTGAAAGGATACACAAGAAACTTGCCAGTGAGTGGACTGGGGACAAGGTGGAATAGAAACTTACTTTTTGCCATACACTTGTTAGTGTACTTTGAATTGTTAAACATAATACGTGCTTTGTAGAATTACTGAGGAAATTCAGTTATCTCAGGTGAATATAAAACCTTAAAAATGTGTTAACACGTCCTCCCTAAAGTAAACAGCGTTTTATTTTTTTTATTTATTTTATTTTTTTGAGTTGCAGTCTCACTCTGTCGCCCAGACTGGAGTGCAGTGGCCGCTCCCGGGCTCCCGCGATCCTTCCGCCTCAGCCTTCCGAGTAGCCGGAACTACAGGCGCGCGCTACCACGTCCGGCTAATGTTTTTGGTTTATTGTAGAGATGAGGTCTCGCTTGCCCAGGCGGGTCTCGAACCCGCGGGCTCAGGCAATCCACTCACCTCAGCCTCCCAAAGCGCGGGATTACAGGCTGAGCCACCGAGCCCGGCTAGCGTTTTATTTTTAAACTCGCCTCCCGCCCCCAGTCTCACGCTTGATTGAGATCCTATCTCACGGGTGAGGGAGGAAGGAGCTCCCATAGAGGCGGACAAGTTTACGGGAAGAGATGGGGAAGAATCAACTTTTCTAAGTAGGCGAAGCTTTTGTCGAGACTGTCAAGTCACGCGGGTGTTTGTTTACTCGCTGAGGGGAGGGAACTGAGAGGACCAGTGCGCTGAGAGTTGAGTAATGGGAGGGCCGACGCCCTTTCCGAGCCGAAGCAGATCCTACCGGAGACACGAGGCGTCGGAAACCCACTTTCTGCCCCTCCTGTTGGGATCTCACCGGAATACCGGGCAAGCTTCAGACTCCCTAGCAGCCCTCCCCACTCGGGGAGAAGAAAACGGGATAGACTGCCGGAACCCTGACCTCACGTCATGACCCTGGCAGCCTGAAATCGCACCTACGTAGGCGCAGGGTCAGCCGCAGGCCCCTGTGCGCACGCGCGGGCCGCCCTATCCCGGCGGTTGGGTCGCGTCACGTGACGGGCTCATCGCTCCGCCGTCACGTGATGCTCGTCCGCAGCCTCTGCTTTCCTCGGCGGGCGCCCCCTTCCGCCTGACGCGCCCCCGGCGGCGGCCGCGCAGCCCTGGCTCCTCGCGGGCTCGGGCGGCGGCTGCGGCGGGGCTATGGCGAGCGGCGGTGGCGGTGGGAACACCGGCGCGGGTGGGGGCCCCGGGATGGGCCTGAGCCTCGGCCTGGACCTGGGTCTGAACCTAGGCATGGGTGAGGCCACTGGCGAGGCGGAGGAGGAGGCGGCCACGGCCGAGGCGGTGGGACGCCTGGCCAAGACGCTGTGGCTGCGGCTCCGCGGATGGGAGGCGGTGCTGGCGGCCGCGCAGCGGCTGCTGGTGTGGGAGAAGCCGCTGCACAGCCTGGTCACGGCGGCCGCGCTCAACGGCCTCTTCTGGTAACTGCCGCGGAGGAGGGGGCGGGGCCGGGCTGAGCGGGAGAGCGGGGGCGGGAGAGGCCGGGAGTACCACTAGCCTTTCTGGGTTATCGTTTGGCTTGGGAGAATGACCCATCTCCCGGTTTTTGCAGGCTGACAGCCCCCAGATCGCCACTTTTCTCTGTGCCTGGGTCGCGAGTTAGGCCGGGAGGTTCCATTCCCATGTCAGTGGGCGCTTTTCCACATTTTGAGATGTTTGCAGGAGCCTCTCTCACCCACTCACCGGGTGTCTCTCCTTAAGGTTGCTGTCTTCGTCGTCCCTCCGGCCCTTCTTCCTACTGAGCGTCTCACTTTTGGCCTATTTTTTGCTGGATCTCTGGCAGCCTCGCTTTCTCCATGACGTTTCAGGTGAGTGTTTCTTCATTCATTTGGTGAGCACCCATTGGGCACTTGCTTGGTGTCTGATCCCGCTGGGTAGGGCTGAATGGTGAGGGGAACATGCAGCGGGCGACCTGCCTCCAGGCATTACCTTCTCTCTTCTCGTTTTAGGAAATTTTCTAAAATAGGAATTGCCCCTTTCCCAAAATTAACATTACTATGGGTATGGTGGTTAATATTGTGAAGTCTGCAACCAGACTGGATTCAGTTCTCTGCCACTTACCACGTGTATGACATTGTAAGAGTCGCTCATTCTCTGTTTCAGTTTACTTGTTTATAAAACAGGGACGATAGAGCTTACTTCATAAGGAGCTGAAAATTAAATTAGTTAATGTATGTTTATAGTAGTGCTTTGTGTGCATGAGCTATATAAATATGAGGTCATTGTTGTTTTTCTTATCTATTTACTTAATAGAAATTTTGGAGCAATTAGGTGCCAGACTGTGTGGGAGTTACATGGAATATAAACATAAATAAAATGTAGCTCCTGTGTTTGAAAAGGGTAAATTCTATAGAAGGAGGCAGACACACAAACTATAACATTTAATACCTCCTGTGACTGGCGTCTGAAGAAAGTGCTCTTGGACAGGAGGGACAACTATTTCTTCCTTGGGGAGTGTTTCCCAGGGCCCCTGCCACTCAGTGATTTGTCCCCCCCTCCTCTCTCTATATAGCATCATCTCCAGAGGAGCCACACTCTGACAGGTGAGTGCAGACCACATCTTGAAGACAACTCCCCAAATCCTGTCTTGCTTGCTGGTGCCAGTAATACCATGGAGCGGGGCATGCCACAGCTTCTGCAGGCACAAACTCTAGCATAGTGGATGGATTGGTAACAAGCCACAGAGTTTTCTTGGTCCTAGGCTGCCGTGTAGGTGTTTGCATGCCTGCTTCTTTGGGGGTAGAAGGTTGGGTTCTCCGGTCTTTGCTTCAGAACAGCCTCCTCTTGGGAAGTGGGGTTGTCCACTTTTTTAGACTAAAGAGTTCATTGGCATTGTCAGAGGAATTTGAGTGTCTAGGAAGCTGGTGTCCAAGGCTTCCAGGGGTCATGTCATGTCTCCCCAGTGAGGGTGCGGGGTCAGGCGCCCAGCCGCACCTGCTGAGTGTGCCCGAGTTGTGCAGATACCTGGCTGAGAGCTGGCTCACCTTCCAGATTCACCTGCAGGAGCTGCTGCAGTACAAGAGGCAGAATCCAGCTCAGGTAACCCCTATGTCCTACAACAATTCCTTGTACCGGGGGGGAATAAGAGGTGAGGGCATAAGGGAGAAGTGATGTAAACTTCCTGGTTGGAGACCATGAAGGAAGAGGCCTGCATGCCTCTTTTAGGCAATATTCACAGCTAGTTTTTGGTACAGGAGGCAGGTACACTTTAGTGAATTAGGCTTCTGGTGGCCTGACACTATTTCCTGCCAAGGCACCTTGTGTGAATTTTAAGTGTTTGGCTGTGTCTGTTACAAACTTCCTAAATTGGTGGTTTTGAGTATCTTCTTGACTAGACTAGATCACCACATTTCTTGAGGGCATATCCATCCTTCCACTAGCTGATCAGTATTTTCTTTCCCAGATGAGTAGGGCACATACCTAAGCCCACTAGTCTTCTTAGACCCTGTGCTCTTCTCTGCAGTTCTGTGCTCGAGTCTGCTCTGGCTGTGCTGTGCTGGCTGTGCTGGGACACTATGTTCCAGGGATTATGATTTCCTACATTGTCTGTGAGTAGGGTCTAGTCCTGCCCCTCTCAAAGCCCCCTCCTTTCTTTTCCTGGACTGACCCAGAGAGAGAGGACTGTGCTCTCTCTGTTTACTTTCTGATTTGTAGAGGTCTCCAGGGATGCTTTAGTATTAGTAACAGTGGAGGAATCTTCTGGGGAGGAGGGCAGTGGATGTGGAGGGAAGAGGTTGGCACAGCCTTGGGAAAGGACCCCCACCTACCTTCAACCCTTCCCGTTGAGGGACCAGTTGAATGGGGGCCCTTAGGAAATTGACATAGGAAGCTCTTAGTGGACTTTCTAACCCATAGTGCTCAGTATCCTGCTGTGGCCCTTGGTGGTTTATCATGAGTTGATCCAGAGAATGTACACACGCCTTGAGCCCCTGCTTATGCAGCTGGACTACAGCATGAAGGCAGAAGCCGATGCCCTGCATCACAAGCACGACAAGAGGAGTAAGGGACTCCCTTAACCTAGGAGGGTGAAAACTGGGGAGGGCCTTGGCTTATGGTTTGTGAGATGCCCTGGAATTTAGATCTTCCCTGGTTCCTTGGTAATGTTTGTCTCCCACCATCATTCATGCTTGGTCATTTCCCTACTCCTCTTGCTTTTCTAGAACGGCAAGGGAAGAACTCACCCCCAGGAGGTGATGAGCCACTGGCAGAAACAGAGAGTGAGAGCGAGGCAGAGTTGGCTGGCTTCTCCCCAGTGGTGAGATCTAGGGGAGATGGGAGTGTCAAATAGAAGTCTGGACATGGAATTTATCTGCTTTAGAGCTGCTACCTCTCAAGGGGGTAGAAGTTAGATGCTTTGAAGGAGTAGGTACTCCAGAAAAACTGGTTCTCTTACTCCTCACCTATTGTGTTCATCCTGGTTCTCTTGCAGGTGGATGTGAAGAAAACAGCACTGGCCTTGGCTATTACAGACTCAGAACTGTCAGATGAAGAGGCTTCTATCTTGGAGAGTGGTGGCTTCTCTGTATCCCGGGCCACAACTCCACAACTGACTGATGTCTCTGAGGGTATGGAGACCCCTTTGCCCTTCTTGGTCTTTCTGTTTTCTGCCATGGGATGCTGGTTGTGCTCTCTGGCCTCTGACCTCCTATAAATGTTTTCTCTGGGGAACTGATCCTCTAATTCTACTCAGCTCCTGAAAGACCTTAACTACCTCAGGCTTAGTTTAGTATTCCATGTCTTGAGTTCTCATTCTTGAACTAATAGGTTGTTGTGGCCGATCAGAGCAGCAGACCTACTCTTAACCCTTCGTTCTCTGTAGATTTGGACCAGCAGAGCCTGCCAAGTGAGCCAGAGGAGGCCCTGAGCCGGGAACTGGGAGAGGGAGAGGAGACAGAGCTGGCTCCTCCCGAAGACCTACTGGGCCCCCCTCAGGCTCTCTCAAGGCAAGCTCTGGACTCAGAGGAAGAGGAAGAACATGTGGCAGCTAAGGAAACCTTGCTACGGCTCTCATCCCCCCTTCACTTTGTGAACACGCACTTCAATGGGGCAGGGTCCCCCACAGATGGAGTGAAATGCTCCCCTGGAGGACCGGTGGAAACACTGAGCCCGGAAGCAGTGAGTGGTGACTTCACCACTCCATCCAGCCCCCTGTCATCCCCACTTTGCCTTGTTGAAAGTGACCCGGTCCCCTCCCCTTCCATGCTCCCACCTCTTTGCCAGGACTCACCCCAGTCCCTGCCTGCCCCTGAGGAAGAAGAGGCACTCACCACTGAGGACTTTGAGTTGCTGGATCAGGGGGAGCTGGAGCAACTGAATGCAGAGCTGGGCTTGGAGCCAGAGACACCTCCAAAGCCCCCTGATGCTCCACCCCCTTTGCCCCTGGAGCCTGACACCCATTCTCTGGTACAGTCAGACCAAGAGGCTCAGGCCATGGCTGAGCCATGAGCCTTGGGGGAAGGAGCTGCAGGCACAGTAGGGCTTCCTGGCTAGGGGTGTCGCTGTTTTCTCCTTTCCCTACCACTCTGGGGAGGGACAATGCATGGGGAAGCTGGCTGTCGGATGGTAGCCAGTCCACCCTCTTCCTGCCTGCCTGCCTGCCTGCCTGCCTGCTGTCCTGGGCATGGTGCAGTACCTCTGCCTAGGATTGGTTTTAAGTTTGTAAATAATTTTCCATTTGGGTTAATGGATGTGAACAGGGCTAGGGAAGTCCTTCCCACAGCCTGCACTTGCCTCCCTGCCTCATCTCTTTTCTCATTCCACTACGCCCCAAGCCCTGGCAGTCTAGCCCTTTCTTTTTCCTCCTATCCTCAGGGACCTGTGCTGCTCTGCCCTCATGTCCCACTTGGTTGTTTAGTTCAGGCACTTTATAATTTTTCTATCCTGTCCTGCATCTCTCTGCTTTATTTCCTTGCTGTGTCCTGTCCTCAGCAGCTCAACCCCATCCTTTCCCAGTTCCTCCTTCCCAGCAGGCACCAGCTAAGCTTTATGGAGACTTCTGGTCTTGGAGGTAAACAGTAAACCTGGGGTAGTGGGTCAGGCCAGTAGTTATGCTCTTAGGTCACTAGTTTGTAACCTTCACTGCACCCTTGCCCTATTCAGCCCAGCCTTTCGTGATGCAGGAGGAGAGCAGGGATCCCACAGCACATGGGCCAGCTCTGGGGTTGGTGAGCCTGCATTCTGTCTCATTGAGATGAGGGGATTCCTTACTACTGCTCTAGTCCATGAGTGGTCTGAGTGTGGTAGGACCCCCTACTAGGGTCAGGAAGTGGACAGTAATATCTACAGGTGTCAACTGGAAAAATAAAAGTATTGATTGGCTAGAACTGCTGCTTGCCTGCCTCACTGTGAGTTGCCTCCCATAGTCTGCGCTTTGTCTTCTCCTCCCCCTTATTCCCTTCATCCCAATCTTGTTCTTTTTTTTTTTTTTTTTTGAGTTGGCGTCTCACTCCGTCGCCCAGACTGGAGTGCAGTGGCCGCTTCCGGCCACCGCAGCCTCGACCTGCTGGGCTGTGGCGATCTTTCCTCCTCGCCTTCTGAGTAGCCGGAACTACAGGCGTGTGCTACCACGCCCAGCTAATTTTTTTGATTTATTGTAGAGATGAGGTTTCGCCTGCCCAGGCGAGTCTCGAACCCGCGGGCTCAGGCAATCCACTCACCTCAGCCTCCCAAGGCGTGGGATTACAGGCTGAGCCACCGAGTCCGGCTTCTTCAAAATCTTTTAATAAAAGCAACTGGAATTTCATCCTGGCTCAAAAGGTGTTTGTTTGTTTGTTTATGTGTCCCAAGTATTTCAATCTTTCAATCTTTCAATCCCTTTTTATTTATTTGCTAGTAGCAAATACCAGAGTCTTGGAAATACTAGAAAGATTACCTTTCTGTCCTTTGCTTTCTTCGATTTCTTCTGCAAAGTTGTTTTGGGCTATACATTTTTTTAGGCACACTTCTTTGCAGTTAGTTATTGAAATGAGTGTTTCCTTGTTACAATGTTTAACCATGAATGCCATTAGGCCGCTAAGATTTAAGGCATGTTGCTGAGCTGGAAGTTCCCCTGAGTATCTTTGCCCTTTTCTTACATACCGCAAACCCAGGGAAGGGAGAAAGGGAACAAGTAATGTCAGAAGTAACTGATATTTTGCATGGAATTAAGCCTTACTCTCATTGTTTCCCTACAGAAAACAGAAAGTCATCGAAACCCATCCCCAATGTCCCCAAAGTGTCCATCTGCCAAAGGCAGGATGGCACCAGCAGCATTCTTTGCTCACAATGCCTCATGAGCACCATTCTAGAGTATCAGTTGGCCCAAAGCTGGTCTTGTCCTACAGACCATGCAGCAAATTGGAAAAAAAGGGGACTTGCAGCCCACCGCCCCGAGTTTCTTTTCTTTTTTTGTTGTTCTCAATTTATTTATTTTTTATTGATACATAAGAGATAGACAGTTAGCCACAAGTTTCAATTCTACTTTTATATTTCATTAATCATTAGTGTCATAATTGAGGAGGAGGATTATTTAGATTCACTGGGCCTCCATTTTCTAAGCTGGGATGTTCGTATATAACAGGAGGAAAACCCAAACCAAGAGAAATATTGTTATTGAATACAAAAACATAACTGCAGTCGTTTCTACCTTGTGTGGCTGACAGATGAACACTCTGAGGCATTCAGAAAAATACCTCAATTTGGTCTTGATGAGTCATTTGGGATTGTTAAAGATGATGCCGTATGGGCAGAGCCAGGGCAGACTAAGGCATTGGACAATCGTATTTCTCTACCCCAAATCGTGAAGGAATACTGAGGCTCTGCAGGTAAAACCCTAGATCAGGGAGACAGGCTCCAGAAAAAGAGAGAAGTGAGGGATTGATGAAGGTTATATGGGGGTACCTCAAGGATGTTTGGGGGCAGGAGCAGGCCTATGGGGGAAGATTAAGCACATAGGCTAGCAAGAAGGGGTGAGACAATGGGGGCTGGAATTCTGTTCAAGTCAAGCCAGCCATGTGCCCCTGATGAAGGACTACCTTTTCTTTCAGGCAAAGGCACCTAAACTAGCCAGGCCCTATTCGGGGGTCTACAAAGAGACATAGCCCATATGAGAACTCCCCAGTACAATCCAATGTCAAATGTGCAGTATTTTGTGCTATCTTCTTCACACATACCTCCTCCTCCGTCTCCTCGAAACTTCCAGTAAATATTTGCCACTCACAGTGGACTTTGCCTCACTAGTGTTATGGGAGGTTGCAGGAAGAGGGCTACAGTATGACCATTAGTGAAACTGATAGGAGAGAGCATGACAGCCCAGGGAAAGAGGAGCAAATGATAAGATCCAGGTCAAAAAAGAAATAATATTCAGAGTAGAGAAATAGGTAACATGACAACTCCTACCACCACCATTGCTGCCGCCAAAATGACTCAAATCCACGGAGGTATGGAGAAGAACCCTAAAACTTCTGTGTGGATGAGCTGCCCAATGCACTTTTGGATATTAAAGGGTAGAGGACCTGAGGACATCTGGGTGACACTCCTCACAGGGTGGCACCAAGAATTAAGTGACTTAATGCAGAGGAAGCCTCTGGCCCATACTTCTCCCCTGTCTCTTTCTACTTCTTTCCTTTCTCATTTTGCTTACTCTGGGAGCTTCTGTGCCCCTGTTTTCTGGGTCATGCGGGGGCGGATAAAAATGCTCAACCAATTAATTTCTGATTTTCTGATCATCTACTGGACTTTTAACATTTTCTTAAAGATGCTTTGAAGTCAAATGTATTTCCCACCTACACTTAAAGAAGCCTTGGATTAATTGCAAAGCCATAAAATAACATCATCCAGTTTATACAATTTCTGGAAAAAGAGTCCATATTTTAAGGATTAATGTATTATTCTATTTTGCCCAACTCCTCACAATGTACAATGAGCTTTCTCATCCTTTTAACCTACCCAGTGTTATTTGATTCATACGATAACTCTAGTGATGTCACAAGTATTGTTGGGACTCAATGCTAGGTCCTTGTGTACAGCTTTCATTCCACTACAGTTGAGACGGCATCCTCTTCCGTACACGATTAGACAAGATTCATTAGCCTCTCTAGCTTAATAGAAAACTGGACTGGGGCACAAAATTGTGGGGGGGGGGTACAGAAAGCAAGAGATATGCATCTGAAGCATCTCCATTTGCCTTTCTGAGACTCATTTGTAGAGTAGTCACCTTTTCCTTCCTCTTCCACCCCTTAGATCCCTGTGTCTGGCAATGCTGGGCCAGGCTATATTGACTCTAATTGTGGTGTGAAATAGTGAGGCAGTGATTCTGAGAAAATGTTCCCCCTTGTTAAATCTCCTAGGAAAACACATCAGAAGTTTTCCTTTTGTAGCAAATGGCTTTATTTCCAAGGCTGTTCTGTTTTCTAGAGGTGTGGTTCACCGTATAAAATCTACAATGGTTCCACAGGTATCCATTATAATCAATACAAGGTTAAGCTCTCCACTGGAGAAACAAGAAGCAGGAGGTCCTTTTGCATTCTCAGAGAGCTTCAGATCTGGTTAACATAACAAGGGCAAGCAACTAAACATTTCATGGCCATGCAAAAATCAAAGAACTCTTCTAGATGACGGAGAAGATGCCACAAGGTTTTTAAATACCATCTCATCTTCCCAAGTTGCTAAAGAGAAATTGTAAAATGAATGTGACTTATGATTCTTAAGGAAACATAGATAGTCTTAGAACCAATTGTCTTTTTCAGCTCAGAGAAAAATGAAGAGCCTGCAATGGGGCTTCATGTGTAGCTATGGACTCCTTCCTTCCTAACCATGGCCCGTTAGTTCCAGCATGCTTGAGACAGCACTGGCTTTTCCCTCTAAGAGAGGAGGAAAATGCTGATGGCCACTTGCAATGGTCATTCCATCCTCTGCCTGAGCATCCAAAAGAATTAATCCCATCTCAATGGATTTGAAGACTAGGATGATTCTGATGGATCTGGTAATGAGAACAGTTGAATACATTTTTTAAACACCCAAATGCGTTTTTTAAAGGAACTCTGTCTTTATCCAAGTTCATCAAAAGGTACATAAATGGTAATTCAGGTATAGGCTTGATTTTAGGCAAAGCAAAGGACGTATATGAAAACTAAAAAGAGTTGCTTACTGACAATCGTCAGGGAGGGGCCAAAAGGGAGACACAGAACAAAGGGAAGAGAATAAACAGATTAAATAAAATAAATGTACACAGATTGACTTGTCCCTCTAGTGTTGCCCTCCTCTCCATCCCATATACACTGTGACCATCAGTATGTATAAAGGACTACATACATGACTGAGTGTATTCGTATGGATCTGTGTGTATGTGGCGTGTATGTGGGATGAGGGAGAACATGGAATCACTATTCCATGTTTATAAGGGTGGAGTACAGAGGGGCACATACAGACATAAGGGATGTGAGGCTGTGGACATGGAGAGAAATCAGAAAGAGATACCTATGGGGGTCTGTGGACAATATGCATAAGCTACAGAGTGGGGTGTATTTATCAAGTCAGGAAGTGTAGGTGTGTGCACCTCAGGTGAGAGGTATGCTACATGCTGCTGCACATGCGTGTGTATGGGGTACGTGTATAATGTGAGGGTGTGCGTATAGGGACTGAATGTAGGTACAGTGTATAAGAGCAGGGTGGTATATCTATACAACCAGAGGGACATATGAGACCCTCTGCATAGAAAGCCAAGCTTTCCTTTTGCCTCAGTACCCTGCCCAGACCCTGGTGCAAGACTGAAGGAGTGAGCTCTCACAGAGGCACAGGGTCCCCACCTGCTCTCAGTATTCAGAGTCCTGGAGCTGCTTCTGAATTTAAACTACACTTGGAATTCCACACCTGTGTCTCCTTTGCTGGATCTCTGAGGACCGATTTGCTGTGATTTATGTGACCACAGACTTTCATTTCCCCACAGAATTGATTGGGGAAAAATGCCTCTGGGTCAGAATTTCTGCAGATACATCATCATGATCGTCATCATCATCATCATCGTCATCAGTGTCATTGTCATCATTTCCACACACAGCACTTGGCAGTTTTTAAAACACACTCATATATCATCTCATTGCACCGCTACAAAGTAAATAAGCTAACAATGCATTGTCCTCTTTGAAAGGTTAATTCTATAGCATAAAATCCAGCTGGATTTGCTGATGGATTTGTGCTAGTCAAGAAAAGACTACCTAAATATCTAAGTTAAGGAGAATTTGAGACCTTTAAACCAACATACACCTCCGTTTCTTGACCAAAGTCTATTCGCAGATCTTCTTGTGTGTCTACCCTTGCTTGAAAATTCTTTTAAAATAGCTTCAATTTCGGTACCCCTTCTACCATCTTCCTAAAACACAAAATTGCAAATCCATAACATCTCCCTGGGAGGTTACATAGATAAATGTTACTTTTTTTGCTGTTAGTATGTAAATAAACTAAGTTGCAACACCACTAAGGATAATAATAAGAAGAATGTTGTGCATCCATTTTCCTGGATGGAACCCCACAGAGAGCAATTTGTTCCATCATTTGTTTCTGGGATGCAGCAGACATTTTCACAGGCATCCACATTTCCAGTTCACTAAACTCCATTCCAGGGAAAGCAAAACAGGAATTTCTCAAGAAGAGCAAAACAGCAGCAATGGAGTAATTTGCATACAAAGATATTGCCAGGATGCCAAACTCTGCCAAACTGAAGGCAGAGTTCACTCCGTTTATAGCAGGGGAACCAATGAGTATCTTACAGTTCACATGGTATTTTCTTCCAAGAGAGGAGGAAAAAAATGTCTGTGAGATGTAAGCACTGTTTCTATCCATGCAGTGAAATCTTCTCAGAGTGTAATGGAGTAAAAAAGTGGGAGTTTATTCAAATACACAGAGAATAATTCAGTTCTCACTGTTATGGTCCAGGGAGGTATGTGTCCTTCTGGAAAAAAGAATAGGGGTGGCATATATCCCCAAACCCTGTGTCCCAGCCCATCCAAATCTGCACTGGAGAGAGAGAGCCCATCCAAATGTCCACCCTGCTCCGATAACTTGGAGGCAAAGTGTTCAGTATGTAGCACCTCATGCCAAATATGAGCACAAAATATATATAAGCCTACATTTCCATGCCATCCATTCATTCACCAACTCCTCAGCAAGCCTTTGTTGAAAGCCTGAAATATCCAAGCATGGTTTTCAAAGGTCAGAATCCAAAGATGATTGCACTAGGCTCCGCACACTCAAGAAGTTCATAGACTATAGACATTTCCACCAACAATGAACAGACAGGAGTAAGAGCATTAAGCCCTGCCAAAGGAACAGAGTGAGAAGTGCTGAGTGGAGACTTGATAGAGGCGGGGAGGGCCAGAGAGCCTGAGCACCCTTGAAGTCATGACATTTTAGCTGAGTCATGAAAGACAAGCAGGAACTTTCAAGGCAGTTGGAGGCGATTCTCCATCTGCGGAATAAGCGCTTCCAGTGACCTGCTTACAGGTTCACCAGAGGGAGCAAGGGCTAGGAATATTAGGCCAAATGTTTCACGAAGGAATAAGCAAAAAACCTGGCAGAAATTGGTTTTCCAATGTCACTTTGTAGAACACTTAGTAGATGCTGCATCACACCCACACACATCAATTGTGGATTTTGTTTCCTCTTCCTAAAAAGCAGAGAGAATATTGTGGGAAAAATGAATCTAGTCTTTGAAAAACATACTTTTTTTGTTGGTTTGATGGTGCCAGTCCCAAGAGTGTACAGCTGTGTCATTCATGTTAGGCTTTCCCGGGAAACAAAATCACCTAAAGTCTCTGTGAAATCTTGCATTGCAGCACTTTCCAAGGGATTAGGCACCATCCTGTTTACAGGGGCATACATCATTACAGTTCCACGTTTTGCATCTGTCATAAAGCTAGCTACCCTGTGCCAGCTACAGTTCTAAGGAGACACAGACCTACTTCAGATTTAGAGTGGGTGACAGATATGCAACACCAAACTCCCATACAGAGCACAGAAGCCCCAAAATACATGGGAATTCCTTGCGTTCCTTCATCAGACTAACCGGTTATCAAATCATTTTCCCATAGTAACCATAACACATGGGTACCTCTTAATTCTAAAATATAGCATCAACGTCAGAACTCCCTGTGCTTGCACCCAACTAAAACCTTCCACCAATCAAAGGCCAATTCTTCAGTGTCTTTAACACGTCTTTAATCCCCCTATTCCCTAAATTCCTGTAATATTGGGAGCATATCATACCCACTAATCCCTAAATTACATTCTCTTCATTATTGTTGCCTATAAGGTGTTACCTTGAGCTCACAAATAGAATTTAAGCTCCGTGAGGAAACAAAAAACAAAACTAAATAATATAAGCCAGCTGAATCCCTTACACTGCTGTCAAGGACTGTTCTTAAAAAATAATAAAATAATAAAATAAAAAAACTAAAGAAAAGAAAAAATAAATAAATAAAAAGGATTGTTCTTCGTCCCTGATTTCTAGTGCCCTATTTCTACCTGCCCGTTGGAGTTCTCCAGGTGGATGTTCTCAGAGAACCAGAAGCTCAGGACATTTAAAGTTGAAATCATAATTTAGCCAAAACAAAGTCCTCTTTATTGAATGCCTTATTTTTTTTTAATTCTGACTTTTCCTCCTGCTAACCTGTCCCTGCTAAAATAGATGAAATTATCATTTTTTTCTCTCCTTCCACCCCTCACGTTTATTCACTCTTTTCCATGATTAATACAAGGGGGAGCCCCCTCAAAATGTAATTTATTTATATAAAAATCATGTATTTATTCTTACATGTTTAAACTTCAGTCACCTTCAAAGAACTCTTCATTGGATGCAATATACCTATCAAGATGCTTTTTCCACCTCTCAAAACAGTTTTTGAACTCATCAATTTGGATATTTTTTTAGTGCTTCTGCCCTTGTTTGTTTCACCTCTTCTACATTGGCAAAATGTCCCTTTGAGGACTTTTTTCATCCGGGAGACAAACAAGCAAAAAGTTGCTCAGGAGGAGATAGGGTGAATAGGAGGGTGGGGTGTAATGCCATTTTTGGTCAAAACTACTGAACACTCAACATGGTGTGGTGGTGTGGGCAGGTACTTTCGTAAGTCACCCATCATGAAATGAGCAGGCGCATTACAAGAATCTTCAAAAAAATTCACTGAAGCCAAACACAGTCCTAACAACAAGGCTAGCTAGTACACAGATGCTGATGCTTACTTAGTAAGGGAAACCTGTACTACAAAGGGCCTGACTTCCAAAAACAATTCCGTTTTTTGAGCGGTCTCCCCTCATACAATACCTTAATTCTGACCCTTATAATCACCAATCAGGACAACTGCAGAATCTTCTAATTATCTCTACTTAGCCAATCCCATCCATATCCTGTCACTTGCACAACTCAGTCATATTAAACTTCCTGTAGCATCACGTGAATGGTGGACTCTTGTGGTTTCTCATTGTTCACCTCATAAACTACGAAAATTTCTTTAACTGGTATTTAAAAAACCCTAAAATATCTGATGCCCATTTTCCTAGCTATGCATTTTACTGCTTTTCAGCATATTCCCTTTACTCTCGCAAAGACATTTCTGTTACAGGAATCTTTCTGGAGCCACATCTTAGCCCAGGTCATTACTTTTACATTAAAACTTTTTTCTAGCTATCATAATCTGGCTGTCTTAAAAGTGTATTCACTAGCCGGACTCGGTGACTCAGCCTGTAATCCCGCGCTTTGGGAGGCTGAGGTGAGTGGATTGCCTGAGCCTGCGGGTTCGAGACCCGCCTGAGCAACTTGGTGAGACCTCATCTCTACAAAAAATTAGCCGGGCCTGGTAGCACGCACCTGTGGTTCCGGCTACTTGGAAGGCTGAGGCGGAAGGATCGCCAGAGCCCGGCAGGTCGAGGCTGCAGTGGCCCGGAGCAGCCACTGCACTCCAGTCTGGGCTGCAGAGTGAGACTACAACTCAAAAAAAAAAAAGTGTATTCACCATGCTACATAATCTATGAACTCTTCCTAAATGAACCCATCAAGAACTAGGCATTGTGTTCTTTGCTGAGGGCGTTTTTAATTCAAATTATTTTATAATACTTATAATGCATTAAGGCACAATGCTAAATGTTGGAGGCTTAATCAAGAAAGCTCAATTTCCATTAAGAGTTCTGAAACATACATTAATCAATTAATATCATAAAAATTATACATAAAACACATCCTAGTAAAACTTTGGAATTTCGGGGTAACAACAAAAGCATAAAATTTTCAAAGTTATTTCCGTTTATTTACAGAGCTCCCCTCCCCCAAAAAACTAAATTTACATTTGGCTTTCCATCAACATCACTACATAGTTTCTACAAAACACATGCAGATATGTTTGAAGTTTCAAGGGTAAATTGTTGGAGCCTAGAATTCTGTATGCAAACAAACATGTCAGTACAAGGGGGAAAAGAGAAAAAAATTATTCTGGCCATGCAAGAATATAAATGGCTTATCAAACCTAACCTTCTCTGAATCATTCAATGATACAATGCAGACAAATGAAAAATTAATTACATATTTAAACAATGATACCATACTCACAATAATTAATTATGGTCATTCCTAAACAATGTTTGATGCATATTCTTTAATAATAAAGGGAGACCCAAACTTTACCTATACAATGACCATTTGTATACTTAATCCTGATTGTACCCAACATCTTTAAAATAAAATTAAAATGAAATATATTACAACATGGTAGTAAGAATAAAAGAGATGTGTCCTAAAATTCTTTCAGTGGTCTGAGAGATGTATAATGACTAACTTTAAATGACTACAGAAAAATATTAGTTTTAAAGTGTGCATTAAACATTTAAACATACTAAGGACTTAAAATAGATATTGAATCATAATTTCAAACTGGATAAGAAGTTAGAACCTAAAAAACAGATTTAAAAATTAAAATTCATTCAATTTTAACACACACACAAAAAAACAATAAGTAGAAGGGAAGAAAATAAGAAAGATTATGTAGAAAAAGCGTAAAATATGAGGCCAGTAATAATATAATAATAAATATAAATGGATTAAACTCTTATTTTAAAAAGGACTATGAGAAAAAGTTTTTTAAATAAATAAATAAAATACAGTTTGGGGGGTTTTTTCTCACTCTGTCACCCAGGCTGGAGTGCAATAGCACACTCATGGCCACCACAGCCTGGACCTGCTGGGCTCAGGAGATCCTTCTGCCTCACTCAGCCTTCCAACTAGCTGGAACTACTAGAGTGCACTACCACGCCCAGCTAATTTTTATTTATTTATTTATTTATTTATTTATTTATTTATTTATTTATTTATTTTTGAGTTGGAGTCACTCCATCGCCCAGGCTGGCATGCTCACAGCTACCACAGCGTCAACGTACTAGGCTCCGGTGATCCTTCCACCTCAACCTTCCAAGTAGCTGGAACTACAGGTGCCCACTATCACGCCTGGCAAATTTTTGATTTATTGTAGAGAGAAGTTCTCACCAAATTGCCCGGGCTGATCTGAACCCTGCGGGCTCAGGCAGTTCACTTGCCTCAGCCTCCCAAAGTTCTGGAATTACAGCCTGAGCCACCGAGCCCGGCCCTGGCTAATTTTTTGATTTATTGTAGAGACGAGGTCTTGCCCAAGTTGCCCAGGCTGGTCTCAAACCCTTTGTCTCAGGCAGTCCTCTCGCTTCGGCCTCCCAAAGTGCTGGGATTACAGGCTTGAGCCACCACGCCCAACCTAAAATACAGTTTTATGCTGTTTATGGGAGACATCTAAAATAGAATGACACACAAAAAAGTAAAAAATTATTAAGATGAAAAACGTTGAACCAACTAAAATATAACTAAAGGAAAACAGACATGGCAAAATTTCATGTGTAGCCAAAATGATACAAAATCAAAAGCAAAATCTATGGCAAAGACATATTTTATAAGGATAAAATGTGAAATTCAAAACTATCCATGAACTTTATGTAATTAACAATATGAAATCAAAATATTTAAGATAAAATTTTTTAAATAAAAGAGAAACTAAAAAATCCAGATTTGAAAATTCTTCCCTCAGTAAAAGTAGATGAAAATGAGTAGAAAAATTAAAAAGTTCATTTTTTTTAGGACATGGTTCTTTTTTTTTAATTTGTATAAATTTAAAGGGTACAAGTACAATTTTATTACATGGATAGATTGCACAATGGTGAAGTCTGAGCTTTTAGTGTATCCATCACATGAGTAATGTACATTGTGCCCACTAAGTAATTTTTCATCACCCATCCCCCTCCCACTCTCCCACTCTTCTGAATCTCCAGTGTCTATCATTCCACATGCTATATCCATGTGTATACATTATTTGGCATTTATAAGCAAGAACATGCAATAGCTGACCTTCTGTTTCTGATTTGGTTTACTTAAGATAATGGGCTCCAGTTCCATCCATGTTGCTACAAAAGACACGATTACATTCTCTTTTATGGCTAAATAGCATTCCATTGGGCATATATACCACATTTTCTTTATCCAATCATCGAGAAGCATGATCTAAAAGTGTGTGTGTGTATGTGTATATGAAGAAAAAGAAAGATGTTTGCACAACTTTGTACCTAACAAACAAAAATGCTTGCTTTATAAAGCATATGGCATTCCCAAATCCTGAGAATTCGACCACAATGGAGAAGTTCAAAAACTACAAAAGACTACACTCATCAGATCCAAATATAATAACAAAAAGGGATAACCAAAAATTTATCGAGTCATTTAGAAATTAAACAAATAAAAGAAACATTTAATATGCTCTTCAGTAAAAAGAGGAAAATAGAACTAAAATTACATATTCAGAAATAAATGACAATGCAGGCATTGCATTTATAAACCTATCAGATATAGCCAAAGTGTTATTCAGAGTAACTTCTGTAACCCTGAACATATTTGTTGTAAAACCTGCCTTGAAGTTATATATGGTCAGGTGACATCCTTTGGGCAATGAAATGTGAGTACAAGGAACCTGCGTAATTTCCAGGTAGAAGCTGTAAGGCCCAAAGAATCATGCATCATGTTCTCCTTCCCTCTGTTATGGCAACTGTCATCAGCAACTCTTACAACTGTAGGTGTCTGAGCAAGAATGGAGCAGAGCCCCTAACCAACACACAATGAATATGTAGCATGAGAGAGAAATACACCCTTGATTTTATATGTCATTAATCCAGACTATTACTGTGACATAAGCTGACCTAAACTGAGAGATAAAGTGGATTTTTCCCAGTTATCTTTTAAATTCCGTATTCTGTTATAGTGCTTGAATATTTTAGAAAAAAATTCTTCACGAATTCCTTCTAAAATAAAAAAACTTTACAAAATGTTAATTAAAGACAATGAAAATAAGATATTGATAGGAGACTACTTGCATGTTACTATAATAATTTATTCTTCTGAGTTTAATTTCTCACAATGTAGTCTATAATAAAACAGTGCTTTATAGAAATAAAGGATGTTGACAATCTGAGAGAATGAGAAAACAGCTTCCTAAGAATCTCCTATCTTAATATAAAATAAGCAGTGATCCTATTTCCCACCCCATTTCTTTAATTTCTGGGAATTTTAATAGATATTTTCCAAGAATAGGGGTGGGGGAAGGATATCAAACACACAGAACTGCTGTTTTCCCTGTGATGTCTCAAATAGACAATAGGAATAATTATGAAAAACCACCTCCTACCCCTTTGCCAGGCTCTCATCTTTGAAGCAAAATGTCAAGAGAAATGGGTGGATAATCATGGCCAATTATCCATGAAAAACATACAAGAAAAAAAGGCCCACAGTGGACCTAACCTCTGACCACTTGCTGAAAGTTTGATTAGTAAAATTCTGAACACAGGTAACAGAAATCAGTGGAGTTTTTCTTTTCAGCACCAATCTCCTTGTGAAACTATGAACATATCACGACCCCATGATTTGCACAGTGGATCTAGTTATCTCTGAACAAAAGTTCTCCTTCTTATGACTCCCACGAGATTGTTCTTTACTTTGTCAATATTAATATCTCAAAGCTATTGGTCTCAAACCAATTTGTTTGCAATTCTGCTAAATAGTCTTTGCAATATAACTGAATGAGCCATAAAGCATTGAAGGGAATTTTATGATGTTCGAATATTGCTGAAACACATAGATCAACTGAATGTAAATTCCATTCAATTTCTAAAATAGGCAAAGAAATCTGATGCACATAATCATGGTCCATTTATTTAGGTACAATGACAAGACTGCTCGCTGGTCAAGCTCCCAGCACAGGCCATAGGATTAGTAGAAAGTGGGAGCTAACTATCATTCAATTTCTGATCCGAGCACTTTTTGAGTTGTAAATTCCTACACAAAATTAGTAGTTATTACTATTATTGTACAATAATCATCTGCAATCTCAACTGTAAGAAATTAAAAACTAGGCTTGACAAATTCTTTAGGACAATTCTCTAGAGATACTCTAAAACAGACTGTGACACCATCTGCAAGATCATTCCAGAAAAAAATCTGTTCCATCTATTTATTTATCTGAGCTGATTCTTATGCTGATGTCATTTCTCTTTGGCCAGTCACTCTGGTTTCTTCTCAGTTAATTAAGATAAGTTACTGTAAAAGCCTAGAGAGTAGCAAAAGTGGCCTAGGCACTAAACAAGATTAGAAAAATGAGCATTCAGAATGGCCATTTAATCTTGAAGTTATACTACCAGGAAAATGTCTCTGATTCCCAAGTGATATTGCACATATGTCTACATGGGATAATAGATGGGTAAAGAATGCAGAAGGGACTAAAATTAATGAAAGAATTGCCACAGAGAGCCAGCTCTTTGACTTTGGATCTGATCTTTCCCTGTGGCCAGCAAGACTACGGCCACCCGGTAGAATGCAAAGAGAGGGGATTTGGAGTCAAAATCCGGCATCGTTGAGACTCTGAGCAGGACTTTACCCTGTTTATACCTTGGTCCTCACCTATGAGACAGCACAGCAACATTGATCTTAAGAGTAGTTGTATGGATTAAACAAAGTAACACGTAAAATCTGCTATTAATTGTACAGTGCTCCTCAAATGATCATTTTTAGAAGTCATGCAATTTTTAACAAGGATACAGCGAAAACTACGATGCAAATGTAACTCTAATACAAGATTTGCTCTGCACCCTAGACAAATGTAAGTCAGACATCCATTCAGAAAGAGTAGACAAGTGTGAATAAGACAAAGTAAGCACTCAGGCAGTACTTCTCGTGGGAAACAGCAAGTGGGTCATCTAATTATGTTTTGCCTCTTGAAGTCAGAGCTGAGTCCAGTAAAGACTTGCCTTCCTTCTGTGGGTGCCAAGGTGCTCCAGGCCTGACTGACAGTTTTGGGCCCCATTGATTCTTATTGATTCTTCCCTAGTTCAAGTTCACATCTCCCACGTTATCCCATTTCACATCTTACTGCTTTTGTGAATGATTTGGTCGGTAAATTATTCAGTAAAGCAACCATAAATTATTCTATTTTATCAATCTTACAACTGCTGAAGGAAACAGTTCAAAGCATTTCTCTTGGCACCTGCTTACTCTGTGCCTGGAGCCCTCTACCACGAAGAACAACCTCTTGATGGATCGAACATACAAGAAGCCTCTGAGATCTATACACCTTAAGCCAGTTACCATGGGATATGAACCTGTAATAAAAAGAACATGTTCACTGTACATGTCTTCCTTGGATAATAAACACATATTGGTTACATTGCCTTAGCAAGTTATTTGACCTTTCTTTGCCTTAATTTTCTTATCTTTAATGCAAGGATAATAATAGCATCTATTGCATAGAAATGTTAGAAGGATTATATAAGTAAATACCTGTAAAGGGCTTAAAACCATGACTGGCACATGGTAAGAGCAATGTAAGTGTTTGTTAAATAAAGAAATGCATTATTTGTGGAGCTAATCAAGTATGAGTCTAGACCTACAAACTTCTAGGTAAAGATGAATCTATATTAAATTTATATCCAAGGGTGATTGCATCTTTTCCAGGTATAGTTTTTCTAGAAGGCAAAAGCATGCTTGCTTTTGGTATTCTCAGTCTTTATTAATGATATCACAATCCAGCTATCCTAGTTGGAATTCCAAATCATCCTCAACAACTGTTTCTTCCTTATCACATCTCCAGTTTCTGTCTAATCTTGTCACCTCTACCTAAGAAATGTCTCTCAAATTCTTGCTCCTGATTGCACCATTTTAGTAGGGTTAACAGGTCCTATCCAAAAGGGGTAAATGGTTGTATGGGGGGAGTAATAAAAAACTGGAGGCATTTATAGTCAGCCCTGGAAACAAGAAAGTAGACAAAAAATTCAACATCTGATCCAAAAGGCAGGGCTGGGGAATGCGGAGATTTGCAGAAAATGAATAAAAAGAACAGTATCCTCATGTCAAGAGAGCAGCAACAGTAACAACAGTCATAAAATAAAGATTCAATAGAACAAACACTTTCATTTATTTAGTAATCTCCATGTGCCAGACATCATTCTTAGTGCTCTTTGCATGTCACTTTATTGGCCTCTCATATTTACCAAGAAAAATTATGATATTATTCACATTTTTCAAATTAAGAAACTGAAGCATAGAGACGTTTGGTATCTTACCCAAGGTCTAATGCCCAATAAATGGCATTATTGCACACTGGGTTTTGAATGCAGGTCCAAGTCCAAAGCTATAGCATTTTACAATTATGTTCTGTCACCTCAAAAATAAAACCAACAGATGTAATCAAGGAAATAATCTTGAAAACAGGCTAATTGTCCTATGCCAGAGGTCAATGACTTTTTTCAGTAAAGGACCAGATAGTAAACATCTTCGGCTTTTCAGACTATGTGATACTTGTCACAATTATACAACTTGGCTTTTCTAACACAAAAGCTGCCACAGGAAATATGTCAGGAATGAATGTGGCTGTGTTCCAGCAAAACTTTACTTATAAAAACAGGTGAGGAGTTAGATTAAGCTGGCAGGTGATAGTTGCCAACATCTACCAACAACTATTCTAAACATCTATATCTTTTTAACCAAGCTTTTTTTTCCTCAGACTACACATACATATATCTACTTTTATCCAACTCTTTTATTTTTTTTATTTTTTATTTTTTTTGAGTTGGAGTCTCACTCCATCGCCCAGACTGGAGTGCAGTGGCCGCTCCCGGCCACCGCAGCCTCGACCTGCTGGGCTCCGGCAATCCTTCCGCCTCAGCCTTCCAAGTAGCTGGAACTACCGGCGTGCGCTACCACGCCCGGCTGATTTTTTGATTTATCGT
>CAUYQG010172685.1:0-75191 GCA_963574415.1 Tarsius wallacei
GATCCTTCCGCCTCAGCCTTCCAAGTAGCTGGAACTACAGGTGCGCGCTACCACGCCCGGCTAATTTTTTTTTGATTTTATTGTAGAGATGAGGTCTCGCTTGCCCAGGCGGGTCTCGAACCCGTGGGCTCAGGCAATCCACTCACCTCAGCCTCCCAAAGGCGCGGGATTACAGGCTGAGCCACCGAGCCCGGTGAGCAGCAACTCTTAAATACAGAAAATATATTAAGGCCTTATTAATTAAAGGGTATAATTTAATAAACAGCATTACATATATGAGTGTGTGTGTATATATGTATACATATTCCGCTCCCCCACACAAGCCCCCCAAAAGGAGAAGCTTAAATGAATCATGTCCTGGTCAGGAGGGGATGGAGAGAAAGCCGATGAGGTTTGGATAAATTCAGCAATAACTCAATTCAGTAGACTGGGAGGAATCAAAACCAAGTTACAGGGGGGAAAAAATAACTACAGATGTGATCTTGGGAGTTGGTAATTTGCACAGGCTAAATATTATTGCAAATCTGACAACTGGCAGTGCTGAGACTCACTCCATCATCTGCCAGCCCAGTGACATAATCCCTTTGTAGGCCTGGGGGGCTACTTATTCCACCCAACAAACTCCCTTTCCTGAAGGTGTGAGTTATGAGCTCAAATCCCCAAGTTTCTGAATGAAAATGGACCTTCAAATGCTTTGAACATTTTTCTCTTTTTATTTTCTAGCTTGGAGGAAGATGAAGTATGCCTTCGCAGTGGGTGTCCAAGGAATATTTGCTGCCTTGGTAATTCCTATCTGGATTTCCTTAAAATAATAGGAAAGGAAAATGACTCTCTGAATACTTGTAAACCTGCCCACTGACTCAGAGAATATAGAGACGCAGCTTGGTGGCTAATGTAATAATTACTGGCTGTCGCGGTGAACGTGTATTTCTTCCTCATTTCTATAGTCACTTTGTGTCTCTGGTCCAGGGACCTGGGAGGAAGTTACGTAGCAGAGTGTGAAGGTGTGGGACCTATCCTTTTCACAGGAGATAAGTGTGAGATACATGCTTAGTCACCTTAAAAAAGAAAGTGAGGTTGTAACTCTTTTGAAAGAAAACCATCTTAATTTACAATCTTTAAGAGAAACTGTCTTTGTTATGCTGCAGAATATTCTAAGAGTGTACCATAGGTAATATTTTATGCACACATAGTTTCAGTTGAAGGCATTTACCATAACTTGGCTTTCACAAACTGTTCACATCTGTATCTCAGGGCATGGCACATGCCCATTGTCCAATTATAAATCTGCAGTTGTTATTGCACTTTCATGAATCTGATTCACGCAGACAGCATTATCCCTGCAATCTTAATTAAGGAGTTAGGAATCTTCCCGCTTGAGTTCCTGGCATTCTGTGTGCCTTATTGCATCTTCCCTGTGAGCCTCAGATGAGATATTTGGATTACAGGCCCTTAGAAGAATAAAACCCGTAAGCTCCACGTCAGGATGGGTAAGTGGATGAGCTCCAGCTTCGGAGCTGACTTTGATGGCTCAAGTTGCATTGAGTCTCTTAGGACTGCATCAGTCATTAACATTTGACTTTTTACAGTTGCGATTTTAGGTATTTATTGGTGTCAGGATATTAAAATGACCCCCCCCATTTGGATTCTCATTACTAGAAAGTACTCCCATCTTTCACTTGGGCTCTATAAAAACCAAGATTCTGTTTGACCCAAGATCAATAGGACAAAGTCAGGTATGAGACAGAGGAAAAGCATGTGTTGCCTATTACATTAGGTGCTGTTACTATAATAGAATGAGCTCGTGAATATATGTTTCTGTGTATATGTAGGTGATTTTACACAAATGCATAGAAATTATATATTTCTATGCCATCATATCTTTAGGTTGGCTGCAGCTTTAGACATCTTGCATTCCTGCCTCTTTCCTGATTTCCTGTTCTGATGCTACAAATACAAACAATATAATAATAACAATCCTAGTTCTTAAATACCAGCCCTCGTCTAAGGGTTTTATACAACTTATCCCAATGAATGCTTGTAACAAATCAAGAAGTCATTACTATGGCTATCTTCATTTTATAGATAAGAAAACTGGGACAATGAGGGGTTAAGTAACTCCTCAGATCACAGAATCAGAGAATGGCAGAGTTCCAAGCCTGTGTCCAGGCAGCTCTGGCTCTAGAATGATCTCAAGCACTGTACTGTGCTTCCTGAACAAAACCCTGTCAGAGTGTGCCCATTGAGCTCCTTTGAGCCAGCACTGCTCTGTCCTAGCAGGAAGGAAAACGTGCTTAAGACTGTATCTTTGAGACTTGTAGTCTGACCATGAGACAAGAAGATACACAAAGAACACTTAGGGAGAGGTGCCCGCCCTGTTGGCAACGTCCACTGAGGAGTTGCTCTGTGCTTGCTACCATACTGTTAACTAGTTCCCGGCAGCCATCTGTGGGGAAGGAGCTGCTTTTATCTCTGCTTCACAGGAGCGGAAACTGGGGATGGTGATGACGTACTACAGCTGGTAAGTAGCAGAGCTGGGGCTTGAACTTAGGTGGTCTAAATCCAGAACTACTGCTCTCCACCACTGCATCACACAGGGGTGACCACATCTTCAGATGCCTGGGGCAGATGGCGGAGAACTGCTCTCAGTGCTTGGCAAGAGTGGGAGGGCAGAAGATTCAGCTAATCCATCAGCTTGCTAATCAGGGAGTTGTGTGTGTTGGCCATCTTCCTTGTCCCCAGCCATAATGCTAAGCTCCTGTCTTTCTGTGCTCTGCATATTCTCTTGTGTTCCCAGATCTCTGCACGTTACCCGTCAAGAGCATCCATTGTTCCTGCGCCCACGCACCATCCCAGCCCCAGCTTTCCCACCTCTGAAGTGACACTGTGCAGCTGGTTCTCATTTGCCTGTCAGCTCTCATCTCAGATCCCAGGGACTCTGGGAGGCCTCTCTGCACCCCTGCCCTGTTACCCACCCCATCATAGCACTCTCCACACTGTGTCGTGATGGAGTGTTCCGTGTCCACTGGGTCCCTTTACGCCCTGCTCTCCCTCATTACTCCCCCAGCTGACATGCCCTGGCCCACCCCACAACTGCCTCTGCACTGCTGAACAGGGTCTTCCTTCTCCTGTTGACTTGCGAGCCTCTAGCACAGTGCCCACACATCACAACTATCATGCAAATATTTCTGGATGAGTGACTGAATTCTACGCACCAGGCACTGTGCACAGAAAACACTTTGTAGGTGATGGGCATTGGCTGCACATGAACTTGGTGATCTCGCTGAACTCTGATAATAATCCTCCAAGATAGCATTTCTCTCTTACAGACTGAAATCTCAAGGACTGAAGTTCAATGACATTAAACAACACCCTCCAGGTCACATCATGAGTGAGGAGTTGGAATGAGAAATTACATCTGTCTGGCCCTAATCCTTGGTGGCATAAGAGCCAGTAGTTGCAATACAGTTTTTGGAAGTCATACTGTCATTCTAATAAGGCACACAGATGATGCAAAGTGATCAGAAATCACCTCCTCACGTGGGTGGGGAGGACAGCAGGGTGTTTGCAGGAAGGTGACCCTGAAGGGTAAGGCTGGGTTGGTTTGGGTGGGAACAGAGAGATCGGCAGGTACACACACCATGAGCTGTGAGATGCCCCTGCCTCTTTCTGCAGTGAGTGGCAGAAGATTCCTTAATCTTCTGGAAGGCAGGGTGCAGGGAGATGCAGCTGAGTGTGTGTTCAGTGGGGAGGGGAAGGAGGAGCATCTTCCTGCCTCCTTCTGCAGGGAGTGGGGCAAGGAGTCTTCTGGAAGACAGGGTGCAGGGAGATGCAGCCAAGCCCCTTGGAATGGAGTCCAAGGGTGGAACTGATTCAATGTAAGGGGGAGCTAGCAGGATTAGAGGAAGGATGAAAGCATAGGCCCTCCTTACTTCTAGGAGGCTGAGTGTGTGTTCCTGGTGGGAAGCGGCATCCTCAAGGCCTAGAAGGAATGCTGAATTCACAGTGAAGTCAGGTGGGAAACCAGCTGGCAAGCAGAAGAAAGTGACGATCTCCACACTGCATGAAAAACACGAGTTCAGTGCCTTTCAGTAATGCTTCGAATTCCATGAAGTAGACAACTGACTATAGACCCGAAGGAGGGAGGGGGCGCTGTGGGCCTTAGACATTCCCTCTGTTCCTTCTCACTCTCTTCACTGCAACACATGCCGCTTTGTCTGTTGTCAGTACCATATTGTTAGTATTGTTGATGTTGCCAGACACCTCAGGATGCACATGCTTTTATTTATTTTGCTTAATTCTTCTATGGTAAAGGGTATAATTGTCCCCACTTTCTAGATAAGAGAGTGGCAGATCAGAGAGACTGAGAGACAGGCCAAGTCCCACAACTGATAAGTAACAGCCAGATTTAACGTCACAAGCTGTGATCTTAATCAATATCACAGCAATTAAAAACATAACTACCAACTCTCAGTGCCTTCTCTGAGTCAAACACTTCATCTCAATAATACACAACACAGGGACAAGATACCTGCTCTGTCTATTCTTTCAGTCCGTTAATTCTTAAAAAGTAAAGATTTGTCTAAAATTCACTTGCTATCGATTATGTGCAGCAGTTTCTTCCCTCTGTTTTTTTTTTTTCTAGCTTATTTTCTAACTTCACATTTAGAAGGCATGAAACATTTTGGTTATTTGCCCAGATATTAGAAATTCTCTTTTAGAATCTTGTATTTCCCTTTGAAGTCCTTGATGAGAGTCTAAGAGAACAACTTCATGCAAGAGCCTTAAAAATAAATGGGGTGCCTGCTGCACTCTCAGTCCCTTTAATGAGAAAGGGACAGGTTATTGTGCCATTATGGGGCTAGCCAGTTCCTGGAAGCCATCTTAAGCTGTTCAGGGTAATGTATCTCTTCTGCATCAGCTTCTTTGTTCCACAGATGCTATTTTTTTAGGGTTTTATGAACAGCAAATGGCTCCTTAGGAGAACATTGTCATCGCTCAATCTGGATTTTCCAGCAGTCTTGGTATAAGAGATGATAAAATGCCTGTGGGCAGTGCCAATTTGAGAAGGATGATTAACTCCAGATTTCACACCCTTGAGACATTGTGAATGCCTGGATCGGGGTCTGACGTGTTCCAGACGATGTGCTAGGATGAATAAATTCTCAGGCTTCCATTAGGAGGATGACTGGGAATAGAAGAGTACATTTTTCATTCGCTTAGCCAGTCAACAAACATCTAAGTAGGGCCTGCTCTGTGTCAGGTGCTGTTCAAGGTGCTGGGGATACAAAATTCTTGCCCTCAAGGAGCTTACACCCTGAAAAGAAGATAGGCAATAAACCAATAAATATATTAAATTCTACCAGAAAAAAATAAGGAGGGATAAGGAGTGATATGGGAAGACATGACTTTCTAAGTTTCCCTCTCAGCCGGAGCTTAAGGAAATCATGGGTAGACAGGCCAAATCTAGAGGCAGGGTGTGTTTAAAAAACAGGGAGTGTGAGGGAATGCAACAGGAGACATCAACAGGGAGGTGGGGTGAGAGGCAGGGAGTTTGAGGTGGAGGCCATGAGGGTTCATCTGAGCCATGGTGAGGAAGCTAGATGGTGTACCATGTGGGTTGGGAAAGCATGCAGGGGTCTGAGCATGGGATCAACATGTTCTGCCTCCCCTTTTCTAAGACCCCTCTGTCTGCTCTTTGTAGAAATGGCATCAGGTGTATGTGAGGCCAGGGAGTCACCTGCAAGAGGCTGTGCCAGTCCAGGTGGAAGATGTTGCTGCTGGGACCAGGTGACAGCGGTGAGAGGCGGCTGGCGGGTGGTCAAATGATGGAAGAGCTGACAGAGTTTTCAACAGGCTGGATGGGAGAGAGAGTAACCAAGATGCTTCACCTGCACACCTGGGAGGATGGAAGCGTCATGCAGAGAGGCAGGAGGATTTCAGGAGAGAAGGGCTGGAGTGGGCATGATCTCAGTGCTGGTCGTGTTCCATGCGATACTTCAGGACTCACGCAGAGCCGAGGAGGAGGCATCTAGGCAGTGAGCCTAGAGGTCGGCAAGGGCTCTGGGCTGAGGTTTGCACGTGGGTTTCATGCCCGTAGGGAACCCAGGAGACTAGATAAGACTTTGGAGGTCAGCACTGGCTGGTCTCCTTGAAGGATCCAGTTATGTTGCCAGCTTGGCATGGAATCCCACATGTTCTGCCTCCATATCCCATCCCTTCAGAGGTGTGGCACTTTTGTTTTCCTGAAGCCATCTAGGTGAAGAGTCACTCAAGCCAACCACAGATGTTTCTGGAACTCCACAAGCCTGAGAGAGAACAGCAGGCAGTCAGCACACTTGTCAGCAACAGGACAGTTCAGACAGTTTCCTGCTTCACCTATTCTGAAATTAATCCAAGGGCCTGGCCACAAGGCAGTACACTCAGGATGCCCATTCCTCCCACACACTCACCACATCACACGAGTAGCCCTGGGCACTTCTCCGTGGGAAGGGAACTGTCAGTCAGGGTCCTGGAGCCATCCTGCCTTGGAGTGGATGCCTTCACCCTAGGGGTATGCTTAGTGGAAGCTTGAAATGGGAGAGCCATGGACACCCCATGCCAAAGAGGCACAGAAAACCATACCTCTGAAAGTGAATGGGGCCACAGGCTTACCACTGTGACTTTTATAACGGAAGGATGTCACAGTGATTGTGAAAGGGAGTGTGTGAACCATTTGCACACCAAGATTCTGAGATAGAATCCACTGCGTCGTGGATGAGAGTCAGGGGGTCTGACTTGGTGGGACAAGAGGATGAAGAGAAGCTCCATCCGCTGGGCTGGGTAGGTCCACGCTGTGCAGAAAGCTGCCATGGCTGGAGGAAGGTTAGCCAGGCAGAGGCATGCAGGACCTGTGGATACATTGTGGTAGATGGTACACAGTAGACAGATGGCATCAGCATGCAGAGGGCACTGATTGCACCATGGCCTGGCGAAGGCAGAATCAGGATCACAAGACTTGGAGAAGCCTCAGCTGAGAGCTCCATTTTGGAAGAAACGAGCCACAGCCGGGTCAGGCGGGGACTACAGCTTCAGGACATGGGGTGGAAACCCCAGACTGTCAGGACAGAGCTGGAAGGGCCATCTGACCTTTGCATTCACTTAAACTTTAACCTTGGAACTTTTACTTTATCTCCTGTATCAGAGTTGCAGCCAGAAAGAGCTGACACATTGAAAATTTTTGAGAGCCCAAGGAAGAGACCGATACCAAGGCACCGGTCACTTGTGGAGAAACACAGGGAGAGTGCAATACCCTGGATCTCTGATGGGGGGCTGTTCCCATCCCTAGATGCTGAGGATTGGGGAACTATCAGTAAACTTGGAGTCAGAAGCCGTGTGGAGAAGAACTACGTGTTTTTTTTTGGTTGTTGTGGTTTTTTTTTAAGTCAGAGTCTCACTGTGTTACCCAGCTTGAGTTCAGTGGCATGATCACGGCTCACCACAGTCTCGACCTCCTGGGCTCCGGTGATCTTCCTGCCCCATTCTCTGAGAAGTTTGGACTACAGGCACCTGCCACCACACCTGGCTAATTTTATTTTATTTTATTTTTTTGTAGAGACGAGGTTTGCTATGTTGCCCAGGCTGTTCTTAAACTCCTGGGCTCAGGCAGTCTTCCCACCTCAGCCTCCCTAAGTGCTGGGATTACAGGCATGAGCCACCATGCCCAGCCAAGAGCTATGATGATCTAAGCTCTGATTGCAGAAAAGCCAGCTATGGTGACCAACTCAGCTGGAGCTAGGGGTTTATATTTCTACCCATTTCCCTGACCCTTTAACCTCCCACTATTGCTCTCCACTGGCAAACTCGATAGGAGGCTGGGGCAAGGGAGCACAGAGAGTTGTTTGCAAAAGCCAATCGCAGCAAGAAACAGGGGAGCCAGGTGTGCAGAGACTCAGGAGCTCCATGAGACACGGGAACAGTGCTTGGTCACATTCTCTCAGGGTCCTGTTACTGCTGAATTTCTTGTAATGCATTTTGAATCAATTGTAGAAATTAGGGCTATACTTTTCTTGTGACTAACACTATAATATTGTGTTGAACTTTTTTGCATGCTAAAAGCATTAGTTTCTTCAAAGTAAACATTTAAAGAGAGCCACAATTTAAAATCTCTTTAGGAATTGTGTGTGTGGGCACATTATTTTTTAAACATCTGAGAGTCTTGACCACTGTCAAGCACAAGGACAGAGTCTCAGCCTGAGAGAGACTGGCCTCCTAGCTGTGCTTCCAAGCAGATGCCAGGGCAGAAGAGGAGGGCAGGGCCATTTGTCAGGACAAAGATGGAAGATGGGGAACTTGATAGAAAGACCAAAGGGGGCTAGGGTAGGTGGACACAGTGTCCGTGATGAAGTCTTGAGTTGGGATTCTTTCGAGGCACTTCCACAGAGGATCAATTTTTCATAGAACCTGGAGAACAGAGTTGTGTCTGCACGAGGGTCCCAGGTGGCCCCAGGTATAGGTAAGAGGAGGAATGTGGGCCCAGGGAATCAAGCTAGTGGTTGCAGGAGCTTTGGACAGTCACTACCAAGCAAGTCCTGCTTCTGGTTGTTTGCCCACCAGGCAGACTGGTGCTATCCAGAGGAGGAGAGGCAGGGTTTTCACAATAGTTTATTTGGCCTGACACCAAAATTGCATCTTCTAGAACAGCAAATTGAGTCATGCTCTGGGTGAGACTGATAGAAACCAGAAATTTTATTTAAAGGCTGAGTTATTTCATACAGTCCTTTCTAGAAGTTTCAAATGTCTTGAACAGTGGAGCCTTATTCCCATCCTGATGCCATCTGTGATGTCTTTAGTCACAGCATTTAAATGAAGGCACTGTGATTTTAAAATAGTGTATATAAATGGTAAGTACACAGCAAATACTATGCATTTTCCCCATAAGTTCTACTACATGCGATAGCAGGACATATTCTGTTTTTTTTTTTTCCTGAATTTCTACCATGTGGTTATTGTCTTGATTTTTTTTTTTTAAATCTCTTTTGGCTTCGTTATTTTATTTTAATTACTTTTATATTTTTGAGTTGGGGTCTTTCTGTGGCCCAGGCTAGAGTGTAGTGGCATGGTCATGACTCACCACAGCCTAAACCTCTTGGGTTCAATGGATCCTTTTTCCCCAGCCTTGTGAATACCTGAGACTACAGGCACCACCACACCCAGCTAATTTTTTTTAATTTTTTTTTCTTCTTTGGGTAGAAAAGTTCTCACTATGTTGCCCAGCCTGGTCTCAAATTCCTAGGCCCAAGCAATCCTATCACTTCAGCCTCCCAAAGTGCTAGGGTTACAGGTGTTAGCTATCATAATCATACCTGGCTTATTGACCTTAATTTGACCACAATGTGATAGTTTGATACAATGATTAATGTTGTCAGAATTAAGTATTGATACTATTTCAGCTCCCATAATTGATAAAACTATTGAGATTATAACTCTAAATAATTGTCAACAGTAATTCAACTTTAAACTAAAATATTTAATTTAAAGTATTCTACAGAATACAGTTATATTATGGGAAATACAAGGCCCTCACTTTCAATAAAATTTGTCCAGAATGCTATATTTTATTAATTTGTGTGAACTTTTTATATGGCGGAATACACAGGCTGTTTCTGCACTGAGAAATTAAAGAACAAGTTCAGATAATTATAATTTAGGTACTTAAACATTTTTGTTACAATATCCAGGCAATTGAAGTCAAGGGACATTTGATGAAGTTTTTAACTTTATTCTGTGAATATATAAAGCATGTGTGAAAATATGCTTATTTTTAATAGTTAATTAAAATTTGGTATTTCTTAATTAACCATGACCTCTTTTAAAGAAAACAAATATATTAACAAGTGCAAAAAAAAGAAAATAAAAAATGATCTATAACCACACAACCTGGAGATAACAGCTACTATATACTGACATGTCAGTATATAATACTCTATTTTTTAAATGTAAAATATCAAAACGATCATATTTATACAGATTTTCAAAGGTCATGACCATATATAGAAAAATATGACCATGTTTGTACATATTATAATAGAGAATATTTTTAATTACAACAATTTAGATGTTTCCTAGTGACTGTACCTTGTGTTAAAAGTTTTATTTTAGATTGATTCTGATTTCTGATATTTAAAATGATTTATTTAAACGAAATTTCTTGATTTCTGGTAAGCCCCAATTAACTGTGATTAATCTGAGAACATTCTAGAATCTCAGGGTAGAAATGAACATGAAAAGTAAGCCCGTTGACCCATAATTCTGATGCCAGATGTCTTTTTCAGTGTTCTTGCTTGTAGTTAGCAAGCCTGGAGTTGGTTGTTTTCATTAATGAGAGGCTCATTTCCTTTGGGGGATGGTCCATCTTGAAATGATTTTGACTACTTGAAAATATTTCCTTATGTTGTTTCACAGTCTATCTCTATCGGGTTTTCAGTGCCCAGAAACATCAGAGAAAGTCTAGACCCTCTTCTGGAGGACAACGACCCAACTACAAACTTTTAAAAAAATTTTTAATTTTAAAGATGTGGGGTACAATTCAGGGTTAGTTATTTATTAAGCGGGTACCCTTGTTGATGAGGTGTGCCCTACCTTCCCGGCGGTTTCCCACTACTGCCAATCCCTTTCTTATAGTATTATGATAATTGTTCAAGGTCCGCTTATGAGTGAGAACATATGATACTCAGTTCTGCAAAATTAAACACAGCCTTCAGTGTCCCCACTTTCTCACCTTCTTTCCTGAGTCTCCTCTTCTTTCATTTAAATGCTCACCATTCCCTCAGGCCCTCTTTACATCTCAAAGTTTCAAAATACCTGACAAACTGTGTTATAAATCTCAGACAATATTATTCCATTGTAACAGAAACCATCAGTTTTATCTTTATAAAGGTAAAGAATATCATTTAAATTAGATACAAGCGTGTTATGAAAAACAATTGTGATGTTTATTTTTTCTAGAGAGAGAAAATTCAATAAATTGCTATATTAAAGTTGAGCGATGTAATTTGCAATTTTTTTTCTTTTAGTGGTGTTTTATTGGGCTATTAAAACTCATACTTCATTCAATAAATTTGCTTTTTTAAGGTCTTAGATTTATTTGGTATATTTATGCACCACCAGCCATTGGATGGACATGGGATAATTCTGAAAATTTTAGCTCCTTAACTGTCCCAGCACACTGATAATATAATATGTAATTTCACAAATTATCTAGTACCAAGATCTGGCCCTTTGAATACCCTGCCTTTAAAGGCAAAAGCTGCAAATCTGCATACTTAATTGTACAGTATTATCATTTCTATCCTGAATTCCTTAATCAAAACAGTCATTAGCAATGCAAATAATAAAGGAAATTGGATTATGAGGGAAGTAAAGATTAGTGACTCTAAAATCAGATATCTGGTTTTAGAAAGTCAGGTTGAAATTGGGTATGATTTGATAATTTCAATAAACAGTGTGACTACCTTGTCATAAGTTTTTCAAATTTAAGGATAAAGCAGTAGGCATTTTTATTTGTTTTGATGAGAATTTTTCATGAAATCCATAGGCAACAAGGGATTAAATTATTATGCATTTTAACAAAATGACCTATAACACATTAAGTCACCCCAAATCAGGAGCCCTGCTTTTTAGATATTCCTTGAGAAATTGCTTTTTGGTGGATTCAGTAAATGCTATTTCTTTTCTAGGCTCCAAGATTTTGACTAGTTGGTTATGTGACTGGAATCCCTGGAGTTCAAGTATTTTTATTTTAACTATTCAACTGAAAGCAGTTCTTTACAGCAGAACATGAGCTCCAAATAATGCACCAAGCAGTCCTAGGGAGGACTATAAATAAAGTTAATTAAAGCCACTACCCAGGCAAAGATGGGCAACATCTTGGCATCAGCTCCTTCCTCTAAGACTCTGCCTGGAAGGCTGGTTGGAGTCACTGGGCCTGTGTCTGCAGAATGCAAAAGCACCTCTGCTATTTAGATTTGGCGATTGTACATATTAGGTATATAAATATTAATAAAAATTTTTGCCCTTAAATATCACATGTCACAGTTAATATTCTGCACTATCTAGATATCTGCTTTTCAATATTTGCTGCTAAAACTTTATTAATAAACGTGAAGCTTGTTTTTTTTCCCCCATGTGTGAATTTTATCTGGAACACTATGTTCAAACAAATGAAGGAAAAAATATTGGCCATTTGTTTACTGATGGAAGATAGGAATGTGGCATGTGCCCCACAGTTTTAGCAATGCAAGGTGTTATTGAGATGAATGGAACCTTAGACACAAAGTGCTCCATTTTGTGTTAAACATGGCAGAGGAATGTTTAACTGTCTCGAGGGAACACCAGGGTTCCCTGTTCCTGAAGAGTTCCCACAGGTGCCCAGGATGCTGCAGAAGGGCTGCCTACGTGAGTGTCAGACTCGATGGCAGTGGCCTTCAAACAGGCTGCCCATTGCAAGCCCCTTGGGAACTTTAGAAAGTACCCATGCCAGTGTCGTAATCCCAGGAGTTCTTGTTTGATTGGTCCGAGGTTTTGGCTTGGACAATGGGATTTTGAAAAGTTCCTCAGGTGATTTTAATGTGCAGCCACGGTTGAGAATAGCTGTTCTAGATCTCATCTAACCGAGATTAGAGATTGCCTCTAATCTACTTTGATGATTTTTAAAGCTATAGTCCCTAAAATAACCCCCAGACCTGAAAAATACTCTAGGGAAAGAGATTTCATGGTCAAATGAACTTAGAAAGCGCTATGTATCTTATCATCCTTTTGGAGAAATTTGAATCACATCAGCAAACTAGAGTCAATGATTAAAAAACATCTCTAATTCAGTGCTTCCAGAATTTTTGAGCAGGATTTTCATTTCTTACAACAGTTGTTATGATTCCATAAAACTAGCATTTTGTGGTTTACACATTGGCCATGCTGCTATAAGTTTTACTGAGTTATTTTTTGACCTCTGTGTTGAAAAAGAAAAGTCCCACTTGTGTTGCTTATTATCTATGATTACACCATGAAAGTGGGCCAAACTCTTTTTGCTCATACAGTCTTACACTGGTAATTCTTTTTATTTTATTTTATTTTTTCATGGTCCAAAGAATGGATTTTACACTGCTAATTCTTATAGCTGTGTGACTGTTGAATAAAGTGCATATTGACATGAAGCCGAGGGTCCCTTTGGAACTGATGTTTATTCATGCTAGGACCTAGCATGGAAAATATCCATCTTTAGTGTCCAACTTGATAATGGCAGGGGTGGGCTACCAGTCTTATTGGAAAGTTACCATTTACTGGTGATTTAAATCCCCTCTGAATTGACCCTCTCTGCAGCTTAAGTTATCAATTCCCTGTCTTAAAATGTCTTCAGATCCTGGAAGCATCACAGAATGTGGAATGTGTTTCTTTGCCTGGGAGAGAGCTGAAGACAGGAGATGTAGAGACAGTGGAGGCTAGAGTGATCTGGACTATGAAGGGGTGGGGGTCACTCACAAATAAAAGTCAGATTGAGGGGTGATCAGTTAGCCTTGGGACTGCAGGAGGTGGTAGACATGTCACTTATCATTTCTCCTTGGGTAGAGATGTAGATGTGACTAGAATACTCACCCAACGGCAAAGCTACCATATTCCCCATTGACTTCACATCTCAGGTGTGGTCTAATTGGATTTTTGTGGTGGCAGGTCCACTTGGCTGCCTCCTCCTTGCACGCCCCTCACTCCCAACCCCCGCCCCCCACTCCTGTAACCCTGGGCAACCCTTGTTTTGTCCTCATATACCCCTGGCATTGCATGCTCCTTCCCGCCTCCCCAGGTGGGCCAGGCATTCATAACCGGTGCTCCTGTGGTGACCTGTGTCCACTCGCTTCTGATATGGAATGTTGTGGCTCTAACTGCTAAAAAGTTTCTTTGGTTTTATCTTCACTGTGTTATTTTTATATTATATATAACAAATTCCATGGTGTCACTCTATGTTAACTGTAATATCTTTAAGAGTAAGAAACATACTATTCATTCATGCCTCCCCACATCAAGGCAGACATCTAACAGGGCATCAACAAACACTTGTTAAACTAAGTTAATTGATACCATGAACACTCAAGAGATGCAATAACGGCATGAAGTCAAGACCAGCAAGAATAGTTCAAGGGAATAGCGTTTTATGTTTCTAGTGTATATATTTTTTGTCACTTAAAAATATGGTTATATTTAATTATAGCACTGATGAATATTTGTTGTAGAAAATCTGAAAAATGAAGAAAGAAGGAACATAAAAACAATGCTCAAAGCTCCGCCCAAAGATAACCACTGTAGGTAATTTTCTGTACTTCCTTCTAGGCCTTTTGTTATGTATAAGTAGGAGTGTGTGCGTGTGTGCGTGTGTGTGTGTGTGTGTGTGTGTGTGTGTGTAATTTTTCTTACTAGAGAATTTGGATCATACTGAAAAAGTGGTTTTGTACCATTTTTCATTCAATATTATATTCTTTTATTTGACAAATTTTACTGAGGGCTTAACATACTCCACTAGACACAATTTTAGGGTCTGGGGATACATCAGTGAACAGTATATTGAATATTTTTCTGAAAAGTTTGATTTTGAATGACTTACTAATATTTTACATTTTGGTTAGCTATAATTTTTGTGTGTGTGTGTCAAAAATTTACTTTTATTAAGCTTTATTGTTGCAGTTGTTTTCTATATGCACCATATTTAATTTGTCCTTTTCCAAGCGACTTAATAAATATAATTGTGGCCCCTTACATCAAAAAAGTTCAAAAATCTACATTTAATAATATACTTGACAATCAGTATTAGTTTAATGAAATTTTATGTGATTATACTGTTATTGTACTATTTCTTTTATAGAATTAAACAATCCACTAGTAAAAATATACTAGCATAGTGAGAAAGCCATAAAAAAAACCCATTAAAAATTGGCAAGAAAAAAGAGTATAGAGGATTGTAAACCTTTTTTTAACATTTTTTTAATTTTAAAATTGTGGGGTACAGTTCAGGGTTAGGTATACAAATATGCGTTGTGCAGATACCCTTGTTGATGAGGTGTGCCCCCTCGTCCCCAGACAGATATGGACTACCGTTAATCCCACCTTCCTTCCCCTCCCTGCTCCCCCCATAGTTTCCCACCACTGTCAGTCCTTTTCTTATAGTATTACGATAGACGTTCAAGGTCAGCTTGTGAGTGAGAACATGTGATACTCAGATCTTTGTTTCTGTGAGAGAACACTCAATATTATAAACTCCAATTCCATCCAGGTTGCTGCGAAATTCATGATTTTATTCTTTTTTATGGCTTCATAATATTCCATTGTGTATATGTACCACATTTTTTTAACCAGTCCTCTTTTGATGGACAGCATGGTTGTTCCATGATCTTGCTATTGTGAACAATGCTGCGATAAACATATGTGTGCAGGTATCTTTTTTTAGAGTGATTTGAGTTCTTCAGGGTATATTCCCAGTAAGGGGATTGCGGGGTCATATGGAAGGTCAATTTTTAGAGCTTTTAGGAATCACCACACTGATTTCTACAGAGGCTGCACTAGTTTACACTCCCACCAACAGTGTAGAAGTGTTCCCTTTTCACCACATCCTTTCCAGCATCTGTTATTTTTTGAGTTATTGATAATGGCCATTCTGACTGGAGTTAGGTGGTATCTCAGTGTAGTTTTAATTTGCATCTCCTTAGTGACTAGTGAGGTTGAACATTTCTTCATGTATCTGTTGGCCGCTCATATGTCTTCTTTTGAGAAGTGTCTGTTCATGTCTTTTGCCCACTTTGTAATGGGGTTGTTTGTTTTTTTCTTTTCAGCACGTTTGAGTTCCTTGTAGATCCTAGATGTTAGGCCTTTGTCAGACATGGAGTTGGCAAATACTTTTTCCCAGTCTGTGCGCTGTCTCCTTGCTCTATTGATGGTTTCTTTGGTTTTGCAGAGTTTTTGTTATTTTTTATAGTGTTTGTGTTGTAGTTCTTGATTGTGATTTGTTTTCAGCCAGAGGACAGCCCTTTGGAGAAAAACATTACTTGAGGATGTTCCTAATATAACAGTTGCTGTCTAGTGGGAAAGCAGGCAGAAGATTTTGCCCTGATTCAGGGTCTATTTTCAAATGAAGTTATACCACTTCTGATACAGTGCAATTATCTTGCAACAGAATAATTCCTATTTCTCTTTCATATCCTTTGTGATGTTGGTGTCAAACACTGTACTTTATATATGTTATAATACATTATTACAATTTTTGTGTTAGGCATGCAAAAACAGTTTTAATTCTTAAACAGATGATGTCTTTGATATTATATTTACCTTTACTTTTTACCATTTCCAGCACTTTTAATCCCTTTGTGTAGATACATGTTTCTGTCTTGTATTATAATCTTCTGCCTGAAGAATGTCATAACATTTCTTAAAGCACAAGATTCATGGAAATAAATTCTCTCATCTTTAGTGTTTCTGAAAACCTACATATTTTGCATTATTTTTGGAAGATATCTTCACTGAGTATAGTATTTGGAGTTGGTAAGCTACTTTTTGTACTTTAATGTCACTGTATTATTTCTTAGTTTGCATACATTCTGATGAGATTTACTGTGAATATTGATATATTTTCAAACTCACTGATTTTTTTACTCAGCTATCTCAAGTCTACTGATGAGCACCATGAAGAATTTCTTCAGCTCTGATATCATGTACTTTTCTCAATATTTCTTTTTGATTTTTTTCTTAACAGTTTTTATCCTTCTACTAAAATATTTTATCTGTTCATTTATGTTGTTAAGTTTTTAAACTAGATTCTCTCACATGCTAATAATAATAGCTACATTATTGTTCCCATCAGATAGTTGTAATATCTTTGAGTCTAGATTTATACATTTTTTTATCTTTTAAAAATGGAGATTTTCCTTTGTTTTTGGTATGTCTCATAATTTGTAATTGAATTATAGACATCATGTTAAAGACAGAGATGAATAATATTTATGCAAGAAAATGCCTACCCTTCTTCTTTTGGGCCACTAATTTGATGGTTGAATAAATCTAGACAGAAGTTGATGTAGGTTTGGGGTTTGTTATTTGCTACAATTACTTTTAGTGTACCGCTGGGTTCAAATTCCTTTAGCAAAAGGCTTTGTAATTAGGGTAAAAGCTGGAATGTCAGAGAGTTTTCCTCACTGTTTATGTTATGCAGATATTAATAGAAAATTTATCCTCCATTTTAGGACACTAAATTTTGTAATTTAACTAAATGCATGAAGAAAATAAAAATGTTAAAGTCTAGAAAGATTATTTGTAACATAAAGATACTTTAAAAATCAAAACAAAACCAAAAAAGTCCTTGTCGAGAAATAAAATTAGGTCAGAGATGGAATCACCAGTCATAGTCATACATATAAGCGACAGTTATTCAAAGAAAGAAGAAATTTAGTGCAATGTTATATGGGCCTGTGAGTGTATCTGCTGTTCTCATTCATGAACAATGTCTGAACACAAAACACGGTCCTGCAGGATGAGAACATTTCCCAGTTTCCTCAGGACCGTCCCATGTATAGCTGAAAACCCCACATCTGGGGAAAATCCTTCATAGTTCCAGCACTCAGTAGGTTGGTGACTCTATGACCAGAGACCAGCAGCATTGGAAGGAACTGGGAGCTTGTTAGTCCCACTTCAAACTTAATAAAGCAAAAACTATTTTTTAAGGCTATCCACAGGTGATTCATAGGCACATGAAAATTTCACAGGAACTACTACAGAAATAAGTAGCGACTCTACTAAAATTTAAATTCCCGATAAATTTTCGAAAATGTGTTCAAGTGTCTATTTTTCACTCTCTTTTCTCGGCCACCAGCATTACTCAACTTAAGGGCAGATCTTCACATGTCTTCCAACAGGGCTTAGTTCATTTTTTTTCTCCTGTGGAAGCACAGAATATCAATTGCTCACTAATGGGTATCAGCTGTTTTAGTTCCATTAATCTTTTCTCTCTGTGTGGTTTCATGCACTTTATAATTAAATTCATTTTTTCAAGAAGACCTTTTAATTCTGAAACATCCAGTTCTCTAGAAAGTGATTATTGAACTTGCTAAATGCATAATAAGCAACTCACTATGTTAAAGAACTAGCTATTAAGCAAAACTAATACTTTTCTATTATATTCTGATAAGGCTTGAAACTATATCATTGGACTTTTCTACAAAAATGAATAAAATATTCCTAGTCCATGTCTGGCATCTTTGGAGATAGAAACAGTTTTAGTTTCCATTTTTGTGCAATTGATTATCTAATGATTTTATTTAGCATTCATAAAACATGTAGTCAAAATCACAAACTAGATCTTTACATGTAATGAAAGATCATTCCAGCTCTCCGTGCAGTCTAACCATAAGAATTCCCTTCTTTCCCCTTCCATCCTACAGAGTAGCAGAAAATTTAGTTTTCATATTTTTATTATATCCTCTCTAAAGCACTTTTTTTTTAGTATTGTGGGTTTTCAAACTCCTCTCTCATATTCATGGAATACTCCTCTGAACCTTCAATGTTTGTTTAAGCTGGCATAAAACCCTAGAAGAGTTCCAGCAAGGCTCCCTGTGACCACCATCTGGAAACAAAGCCCAGATTCACTACTGGCCCATTACCTGAAACCTTGACTGCTAAGTGGAACTGCAGGGTTGACTTCAGATCAGGAATGAATGTATGGCTTTGTGGGGGTAATTTGGTCTTTCTGGTCTTTGATTCACTGCCTGCTTCTTCCAGCTTCACTAAAGTATTAAATGGCATAACTTCATCAAACAAAATGCCCACATTTACTTCCAAGGAAAATGGCACTGTCAATAATATAAGATTTGAATCAAGACAGACCTGAGTCTATGCTTATTCTGCCATTAAGAGCTGAAGGATTTAAGAAACAATCCCAGGAATTCTATGGGCCTCAGTGTCCCTGTCCATAAAATGAACAATAATAGTAAATACCTTGAAGAGTCATTTTGAGAATTCATATAACAAATATACAAAAAGCACAGAATACAATTTTTCAGCATGTAAATCTTTTACTCTGAAGTGTCATCATGGTAGATCTCCATGGAATTTGTAAAATGATAGTACTCACTGTTCTGAAAATAAAAATAAAATAAAGCTATAATTCTGTACATATGGTTAGGCATATGTATTCAAATATGTTCATGTGTTTTCCACAACTATAATTTATTTGCACAATCTTTTCCTAGTCTGCTGTCCAAAATTTTAAATGTCTTTTGGGTAAGAGAAATAAACCAGCACATGCTCTGACTTGTTCCAGGCCAATTCCTTATTGTTCTGACAGACCATATCAAAATGCCATTGTTTCATGGAACACACACACACACACACACACACACACACACACCCCACACACTCAAACCAGAGCCTTGCTGGTCTTGAGTACTGACTGATCTGCATTCATTACGTACATAGGGTGTGATAAGTTTCTTATTGACACCCCTTATGATAGTGCAGAGATTCCAATTTTCACAAATGTTTAGACATATGTTTCACCTTCCTTATACAAGAGACAGCATGATAAAGGGATTTGGAGCCAAAATACCTGCCCCTGATTAATCCCGGAGAAGTCATTTAACCTTCCTCAGCTCTAGTTTCTCAGATTTACAATAATAATAGTGATAAGTTATTATTAAAATAATTCATACATCAATGCTGAACATTGCCAGGAATGTTTATTGAGTGCTTACTATGCCCTAAACCACATGTTTGTAATCCAGTTTAAGACATACCATAATGAGGTAAGTACCTGTGCTGACTCTGATTTTTGGATGATAAGATGAAGGCAGAGAAGTTAAGTGGCAAGGCCGAGATTATCCAAAAGTAAACATTAAACAGGGGTTCATGGTTTATGCTTCTATGTACCACTCTCGACTGCCCTCTACAAAGTGAGTACAGTAGTTTGTATTTGCTTTCAGGGCTGATATTAGGTGATAATGAGTTAATGCAGAAAGTGAGTACTATCTAAACTATAAAGCTATGTAAATGTTGGTGATTATAAGTGTTATTAAAGGACTCTGACCTTTGAAGCCAAAGTTAAAGCTAGTTTAATAGTTGAGAAAATTTAAGGCGGAAAGAGTCTTGCACATCCACCATTTCAGGATCTTAGATAATTGGATATTTCAGACATGTTACTTTCATATCCACGGGCCATTTCCAAAACAATTCTTCATTATAGACTAAACTCATTTCCTCTCGTAGGATCAAAATGCTAGATACATATTTCTATCTGTCTCATCAGATATAGGGATGGCTGTATTAGTTTCTTTGGGCTGCTGCAACAAATTATGGTAAACTTGTTGGCTTAAAACAATGGAAATTTTTCTTATAAAACTGAACATGCTTTTACCATATGATCTAGTAATCACACTCCTTGGTATTTATCCAAAAGATTTAATATATTTGCCCACATGAAGACCTTCACACAGATTTTTATAGCAGCTTTGTTCATGATTCAAAAACTTGAAAGCAAACATGATGTCCTTTAGTAAGTGAATGGATAAGTGAATTGTTGAATATCCAGAAAATGAAGTATGATTCAGTGGACAAAATGAGCTTTTAAGCCATGAGAAAAACATAAGGAAACTCAAATGTGCTTTATCAGGGGCAGGAAGCCAATCTGAAAGGACTACATACTTGTGACAGTTAATTTTGTGTTAACTTGACTGGGCCATGAGGTGCCCAGATATTGCATCATACACTGTTTGGGGTGTTTCTGTGAGGCTATTTCTGAATAAGATTAACATTTAAGTTGGTAGACTAAGTAGTGAAGATTGTCCTCCATAATGTGGGGAGAGTAGGCCTCATTAAATCAGTTTAAGGTCTGAATAGAACACAAAAGTTGATTTTCCTTCAAGTAGGAAAGAAGTCTTTCTTCCTGACAGTCCACAAACTGAAACATGAGTTTTTTCCTACCTTTGGACTAAAATTGAAATATTGTTTGTTTGTTTTTCTGAGTTGTTAGTCTTCATGACTGCGCAAACCAATTTCTTATAACAAATCTCACTCTGTATACACACACACAAACAAACATAAACACACATATGTATATATACAGTCTTCTTTTCTGTTTGTTTGTTTTGAGTTGGAGTCTCACTCCATTGCCCAGGCTGGAATGCAGTGACACACTCAAAGGCACCCCAGCATTGACCTGCTGGGCTCCAGGGGTCCTTTCGCCTCAGTCTTCCAAGTAGCCTGAACTACAGGCAGTGCTATCACACCTGGCTAATTTTTTGCTTTATTGTAGAGATGAGATCTTGCCAAGTTGCCCAGGCTGTTCTTAAACCCATAGGTTCAGGCAATCCCCTTACCTTGGCCTCCCAAAGTGCTGGGATTACAGGCTTGAGCTACCACACCCAGCCATATATATACATTTTATTGATTCTGTTTCCCTGGAGAACTCTAACTAATATAAAAGTGTTTGATTTAAACTATATGATATTCTGGAAAAGGTAAAAGAGATAATAAAAAGATCAGGGAGGGATAAACCGAGCAGAGAGAATTTTTAGGGGAGTGAAACTGTTCTGTCTGATACTGCAATGGTAGGCATGTTATTTTACATTTGTCAAAACCCATAGAATGTACAACATCAAGAGGACCCTTAACGTAGACTGCGGACTTTGGGTGATGATATGTCAATGTAGGTTCATTGACTGTAACAAATAATGCCACACTGTGGTGCAGGATGTTTGTTAGTAGGGGAAGTTGTATGTATGGGGACAAGGGGTATTTGGGAACTCTCTGTACTTTTCACTCCATTTTGCTGTGAACCTAAAACTGCTCTAAAAATAAACCGTCTATTATAAACAAACAAGCAAAAACACAAATTCATTTTCTCACAATTCTGGAAGACAGAAGTCTAAAATCAACGTTGTCAGCAGGGTTGCACTTCACTAGGTGGCTCTAGGGAAGAATTTTTTGCCTCTACCTACTTCTGTGGCTGTATGTGAGAAACAAACTCCCTTGTCGAGAATCAAAGGATAGGCACAGAGACATGGAGTACAGCAAAAGTGAGACTTTAATGGTCTTGCAAGATCAGGTGCTTGGTAGGCAGGCATACCTGGGGCGGTTACAGCAAGCAATTTATTCCCTAGAGTGCAGATCCCTCCCCTGGTTCCTCATTGGCTGAGTCCTATGGAGTTTACTATTTTTCCAGACTTCGCCTAAGTTTCATTTTTTTCCCTTATAAGGTTATCTCCGATTCCCTTCCCTGGTTAAGTCTCTATTTTGTTAAGAATAGCGTGTTGTTTTCTCATTGACCCATTTCCATCTGCTGATTGTTTAGGAGTCTGCCAAGGGCTGGTGGCTGAAGATTGCTACATCTGCCAGCCTGCTTAGACAGGCTTTGAAAATGAACCATCAGAAGGTTTCTTACATGTGGGTAGTCCTTGACATGTGACTTCAATATTCCAATCTCCATCACTTTTATTGTCATATTGTCTTTTCTTCCTCTTTCCCTCTGTTTTGTGTAAGTTCACTTGTCATTAAATTGAGGGCCAACTTGAGCAAAACAGGATGATATCTTTACCTCAAAATGCTTAATGTAATTACCTCTGCAAAGGTCCTTTTTCTACACTAGGTAGGATCCACAGGTTCCAAGAATTAAGGGCATGGACATATCTACATGGAGGCTACCATTCAGTCCACTACAATGGTTATTACTCAATCCTGTTCAAGAGAGCTCAGGAAATGTCTACTCAATGGCTTCTAGAAAAGGTTTTCTCTTTTATATCTCCTCTATTTATGTGTGTCTCCTTTTTGCATGAGAAGAAACTAGCTTTTCTTTCTACCTTTCTTTGCAGTTGTAAGAGGGTGGCTTACCAGGAACAGCAGCAGCCATCTTGGGTCCAAATGGTGGCAAGTCTAAAGACCTGATTAAGCTTCTGAAACGAGCATAAATGTCATCCCATCAGAGGTTGTATATGTTCTTATGGCTTAAATTATGGATAATTGTAATTTTGTTACTTGCAGCTCCAAGTATCCTAAGTATTAAGATGTAAAACTCTCTATATAAGGAAAAAAAGTATGTAATATTCAAAATATAAAAGATTTAGAAACTAGGAAAATAAGCAACTGTCTTACTTGTCAAATTGACTGAAGGAATGTAGCTCAGGGTTTCCTCCAAGAACCAGATAGAATGGGAATGAATAGAAATAGCTTAGTTTGTTGCCGGGGGCGGGGGAGTGGGGGGAAGTGGGGGTGGGATTGACGGTTGAGGGAAACTGCCAGGGGAGGGAGGGGCACACCTCATCAGCAAGAGTACCCGCATAATGAACATTTGTATACCTAACCCTGAATTGTAGCCCACATCTTTAAGATAAAAATAATAAAAGAAAAAGAAACAGCTTATTTGGAAGGCAAGTAAAGTGGGGGCAAATCACTAGACTATAAATTCTATGAAGAAAATCAGAATTACATAAAGATTTGAATAACATAATGGAGACCGAGGATGGAACCTGGAGCAGGCATCAAAGCTTCCAGGTCAAAACCTCAGGAAAAGCTTTGGACATCTCCTGTGGTGAGGGTCATGAACCATCTATGTGAGGAGAAACTTGATGGTCTATCACATCTTAGCACTGGGATTGAGACCCAAGGTCTAGGTCCACTGGAAGACAGACAGATGAAGCAAATGTTACTCCTACTCCCAAGATACTTACCATTTCTTGAAGAGGAAATATACATAGACAAATGGTGACAAACTAAGAAATTGTTCTAGAACAATGGATGTGAGTATTCAGGTTTGAGTGAGTCAAAGAAGCAGGAGCTCTTAAATGGAAGCAGAAATTTAAGCAAAAAACTCAAAAAGCAAGTTGGCTTATTCTCAATTTGTCTAGTAGAGTCTCTACTGGGAATTATTAGTCTGTCTGGTACTCTAGCTACTAAAATGACAAACTCCTTGACCTCTATCTAGATCTAGAGTCTATGCATTTATTTATTCCATTATACTGCATCTTTAAAATGGACATAGCAATTATAGATGCAGTTGATATAATTTTTAATTTTTTCACAAAGTATGAGCTAATATAGAATATAATTAGCCCCATAAAAACAGCAACAACAATTTCTAATAAGACAACTTATTCATTTATTGACCATTAATGTTTACAAAGGTTTGTAAATATATCAATATTTTTTGTATCCTTTGAGAAATTCTAGGAGTAGAATTCTTCAGAAACTTTAATATTAAAAAAAAATACAGGACGGAGTGTGGTGACTCACATCTGTAATCCCAACATTTTGGAAGGCTGAGGTGGGACGATCATCTAAGGTCAGAAGTTCAAGACCAACCTGGGCAACACAGCAAGACTTCATCTTAAAAAAAAAAAACAACTAGTCAGGCTTGACAGTGTGTGACTGCAGTACCAACTATTCGGGAGGCTGAAATGGAAGGATCACTTAAGCCAGGAGGTTGAGGCTGCAGTGAGTTATGACTGTATCACTGCACCACAGCCTGGGAGACATAGCAAGATCCTGTCTCTGAAAAAATAAAATAAAATAAAAAAGTAGTCAGATTAAGAGAAATGTACAGATAAAAATTTATATCAAGCCTGGAGTGTTTACTTGTCTTTTAAACATTACAGATCGTGTGGGTAAACTTTGAGAACATATTATGGGTTTTGGTGGTGAAGACATGTATTCATCAAATGGAAAAGTTCAGGCTTTTATATGTAGCCACACGTGAAAACGTTTGCGAAGTGGACAGAGCCTGAAATACTATTGCATAATTGGAGTTGAATTTGACACAAATCTTATGTAATAAAATACCAGTCAAACTTTTGCTTCTGCTCCAACCTCCACTGGCTCTCTTAGCGGTAATGAAAGGGTGACCCAGACGAGTTCTCTTATGCACAGCCTGACATGCAACCAGGGCAAGTTTGTGAAGGTTATGAAATAACCTTCCATTATGAAGTTCATGGAGTCATCCCCTTAGTGTGATTAAGTGAGCTTTAATTTTGATTGCTGTCAGATTTTACAACTCTCAACACCTGCAGCTGCCTGGTAGACTTGAGATGGGCCTTTCACAAAGTTATTTTTCCTTTTCCACATCTATTGAACAGAATTTTATTTCACTGGAGCCATGGAAGATCTTCCATTTGTGGCCAACTGGTCTTCAACTTAAGCAGATGAATTAGCTCCCTGCTCTGTAACAGATGGGTTATATATTTTTCCTGGCCCATTGTTCTTAATCTCTGCCTCCCAAAGCTAATTTTATGGCTACACACATTTAAACAAGACAATGCAGTTTTCCTCTCCCCTGTTAACATCATGAGGCATTCTCAGGAGTCAAGTAAAAGTGTCATGAAACTCCGCCATTTTAAGAAAAGTCTCCCATCCTATACCTAACAACCTTAATCACCACCCCTCAAATCACCAAAAACGTACTCCTATAGTTTTTAGTACCTGAAGAATAGTCCCTGACAGGCTTTAAGTTTCAAGTTTTAGGCAGCTTCTATTTTAGAAAGTTGTTATAACACTTAAGCAAGCTATTGCCTTCCCTTAATAATAGTTGGCATTTACTGAGTATTTACTCTTTGATATCCATGTCACTTTTAATTTTTACAATCATCTTATTCAACAAGGTCCACGGTTATCCATTTACTCAGCTGAAAAATTCTGCTTAGAGGCCGGATCACTTAAGTAGCATCACATAGCAAGTAAATGATGAAGATGAGGTTTAAATTCAAGTTTACTTGTGCTTTTAATTTCTATTCTTCCTCACACAATCAAGGCATGTATTGGAGCTACATTTAAACCCTAGGTCTGCCCTCTTGTGCTCTAACAGAAGTCCCTACTTAACCAAACCCTTCTAAGAAGTAGAAAACTCTTTTTGCAAGGATGATTGGGACACCAATCTGTCAAGTAGTTGGAAAAAATATCCAACTACCATTATGCATTTCACTATTAGATTCTGTCAACATGGTTTTCGCACATTGCCAATAGACTAGGACCAGAAGTACTGCATGTAGGCAACTTGGGTTAGGATGAAGGCAATCCCTATTGTCTGGAAGAGTAGGCATAACTACATGAAATATGAATTTGAAGCTCTGATTATGAGGTCAACATTGGAAAGAGAGAGCCAAGATGAACTCTCTGAAAGAGGCCACATGTGAGTCATAGACATGAACTGTGCAGAGGATATAGGCAGATTTCAATGTTCGCATACACGAGTGATATTAAGATCTGGAATCCTATTGGGGACTCAACAAGACAGATGAGGAATAGAATTTAGGTGGCAGGTGGCAGAGATCCCACACATCTATCTTAATGACAGTAAAAATGATTCAGCTGATTTGTTCTTATAAAATCATTGCATATTTTGGGTACTATTTATGAATTACATTCTATGCTAAGCAAACTATGTGAGTTATCTTATTTTGTTCTCATGATATCCCAAAGGATGTAGTGTTATAGCTCTTATTTTTTTTTAAAGCTGAAGCTCAAAGAAATTAAGCTGCTTGACCTCCTCTGATGCTTATTTGAATTTTTAATTTAGATTTAAAGGATGGCAGAAAGTTCAACTCTAAAATGACATATGTTCTATCTTCATTCATGTTTAATAATCATGTACAACATCCATACAGAAATGAAGGGATGAGCTCTTACATGTGTTTCAAAATGCTGGTCCACATATGATGATCGTTTGAGTCATCAAATTTGCCTGAAGAGTTGTGTGTGCGAGCGTGTGTGTGTGTGTGTGTGTGTGTGTGTGTGTGTGTCTGTTTTAAAACAGACAAAAAATCCTGTCCAGGACTTTGGGGAATGTGACTTACTGTGCATTATATAGCCATCGTTTTGTATGACTTGAGAATAGCCCATGTAAAAAAATTCAAAGAACTTAAATAGCTGTTAAATGGGTATGAATCTGGAGTATAAATAAATTGTAAAATGGACTCATTAAATTTAGACTTCCTAAATAAACAGAACAATATTTTTAAAAGTTCTCCTTGGGTTATGCTTTAAAAAAATCTTCAAAAGTGTATTTCTTATACCTTCTAAAATTCTAGGCTTAGTCTAAAATTAGAACTCACTTCAGTCAAACCTACATTCCTTTTCTTTGAGTCCTAGACACTGAACTAAGCCAAAATGATTGGTCCAAGTATCACAGAACCACCCTCTATGACCCTTGTGGTTTCTGTGATGCTTTATTCACTAAACACCCAGAGAAAATTTCTAGGACTTCTCTGGTGCCTCAGAGACAGATCTTACTTTACTTCAAGTTCAAAAATCCATTTCCTTTGTAGAGGGCTTCTTATAAGCTCAGACATCCCTTGTGTCCCGTCATGAACAATCCTTCCCCCAAGGTCTAGAGTGCTCTGGTACTTCTTAGGATGTCAGAAGAACCCCCTTGAATGAAGTTTTTTGAGGGGTGGCAATAATTTTCCCGTCTTGACTACTTTTGCATGAATCTTAGCATTTGGAAATTACTCACTGCTGAATTATATTCAATTGTTTTTGTGTGTCAGATTTGGGGAAAGACATTGTTTGAACATGGCATTTAGCACAGGTAACTGGTTTGAAGAAGCAAAACCTACCCTATTGAAATATGTTATTAGAAAATCTGTCCCACAGTTTACCCAATTCATGCGATGCCCTTTAGTCAGTAAAATGTTTATAGTTTTGAGGTGGGTAAGATAGAATCTTCCAGGAATCTGTCAGTGTTTCCATTTTGCCCTTTCTTTTTTCACCCCAAAATAGCACAAGTTTATTAGTGTGTCCATAAAAATTAATATTCCACTGAAACCTTGGCACCAAATCATAAAGTAAATGTTTACACATCCCTTCAAACATTAATTCAGTTGTTTCTACTAAATGACAGACTTGCCAAGCATGAAAATTCTCCATTCATAGCCTTTCTCAGCTACTTTGCTTGGGCTATTCTTCCAATGATTAAAGGTAGTTAAGAAACAGCACCTGAAATGGACAGGAAGCCAGAAAAGGGCTGAGAGAGAAGGAGTTGATTAATTACCCAGAAGCGTCCAACATGAGGTCCCCTTGAGAAGTAGAAAGTATCAAACAAGGCAAGTATAGCCAAGCAGGCAGGATTGTTTGCACCAAAGTCTGTACATCCCTGGTCTCTGTCAACTGCAACTCAGCTGTCAGGAAATGGCCTGAGGGCCAACCCACATGTGGCTGCTGCAGGGGAGGTGCTCAGGACAGAATGCAGAGGGAGTGCTGACTGAGCTCCCAACTTATTTGGCTGACCCAGTGGTGGGGAAGTCAGACCTCCATCAGAGCTGAAAACTTTAGGTTCATTGTAGGAAGGCTGACAAATTGGCTCTCTGGATGACTGAGGAGTCAGTGAGGACAGGGAAGAGAAAAGTGTGCTGAGTTCAGGGGTAGAAACAGAAAACAACCAGGAGCCTCTTTGGTCAACTCCTATGGTTCTGAGTTCTCTGTCTTCTTTCCTTTCTCTAGACACCTATAGTATAGTAGTGAAAAAATTATAAGAATTAGCAGACTTATTTAATTTGGAAACTTACCTCCACCACTCCCTAACTGAGTGATTTTTGAGCAAGACACTTTATTTCCTGAATATCCATTTCTTTATTTATAAAGTAAGCACCTAGTAAGGGGTTCTCAGTTAGTACTTGATAGTACTAAAGTCCTGCTGCATTTACATGTTTAGGACCAGAAGCACATGAACTGGCATAGATGAAACCACTTTCTTAATAATAATAGGAATAGGAATAATGGGAAGCATTCATTATGTGCCAGGCAAGGTTAAGAATGCGACATAAAATGTGTAACCTTTCTAAACAACACACATCTAAACCATATTTGTTGTTTGGCTTTGAAGATAGAGAATCAGAGGCTCTGACAGTTACAGCAAGTTTTCCAAGATATTCTCCCCAAATAGATTTATTACTTTTTTTGTAAGCATTGACAAGCTGATTCTATAATTGAAATGAAAATGCAGAAGATACAAAACAGCCAAAATAACTTTAAAAAAGAAAAACACATAAACATTAGGGAATATATGTTATCTAATTTTAAAACTTATTGTAAAGTTATAGTAACCAAGATACTGTGGTATTAGCATAAAGATTAATGAAGCAGAAAAGGAACATAGCCATAGATTCAGGTGTGTATGGCTATTTGGTTTTCTACAAAGGCAATTCATTGGAGATTATTTTTTAAAATAAAGTGGCAATATCCCAATGGAATAAAATGTAATTTGATCCCTACCTCATGCCATAACAAAGTACTTCAGCATTCATTATAGGTATAAACATAAAAATTAACTAAAACATGCAAGAAATAATCCTTGTGACCCGGAGTAAGCAAAAAGTTAAAAAAAAATAGAATGCAAAACACACTAACCATAATAGAAAAAAAATACATATAACTTCATCAATTTAAAGACTTATGCTCTTCAAAAACACTATTAAAATAATGAAAATGCAAAATGCAAATAAGAAATGTTTTGCAATACATATATTCAACAAAAATTTTGTACTAAAAATATATGTCTTCCAACTTAACAATAAGACAAGTGTGTATAAGTATTTAAATGAGGTTACAGAACAGCTAAAACAAATCTATGACATTAGAGGTCAGATTAATGCTTGCCTGGGGTTTTAGGTAGGGGGTAATTTTTTGAAAAGAAAAAAGAAAAAAAAAACTTCCTATAATGATGAAAGTTTACTATTTTGTGAATGGTGTGAGTGGTAACCATTTGCAAATGGTTATGCGTGTACATGTTTGTTATAATTCCTCCAGATATCTTCTTAAAGTGTATGGGTTTTATTACATGTAAATTAGTTTCTAATAAAGATGATTTTAAGCATTGATCAAAGTGGTCATTGATTTGAGTGAATAATATTAAAATTTTTTTTCTTTTATCTTTTACTTTAAAGATATGAGGTACAATTCAAGGTTAGGTATAGAAGTGGTCATTGTACAGGTAAAGTGTGGGTACCATTATTGGTGTTTTTGTCCTCCCTTCCCTGGCAATCTCCTTCTTATAGTATTATAATAATTGAGTGAACAATATTTTAAAATTGATTCTGTGTTTATTTTTGTGTGTTTGCTGGGGTAAGAATTGTTTATAAAGAAAGATGCAAAAATAACTTCCTATTGATGATTTGTTCTAGTATGGTGATGTCATTAAAGTTTAGCATTATTTGTCTATGAGATGTCTAAGTAAAAATGACCAGCAAATAGTTAAGTGTGTAAGTCAGTAGGTCAGTAACAATATTTTGTAGAGATATATGGACTTTTACAAATATACATATTTGAGAGTCAGAGATGCAGATGATAATTAAGCCATAGAATGGATGCACTCACCTGTGGAGAATTCCCAGTGATAAAATAAGAAGCCGAGTGCAGAACTACAAAAACACAGTATGTGTTTTGTGTAGGGTGAGGATATAATGAGGAGAGGAGAGTGTCACAGAAGTGAAAGTCGAGTAAAGTGCCGTAGATTTTAAAGGAAGTGCCACACATCCCTTCAACTGACATTTGATTAAACAAAGCAAGTCACATGATCTCTCTGACTTCTAGGGGACAGGGCAGTACAATTTTCCCAGGTGCCAGGAAGGAACAAGACAGAAATATAAGTGAGTGCCACTGATGCCTATAATACTTTACAGTAAATTTCCTCTTCCTGTTTTCAGTTCCACGTTTCATTCCCATCCTCCATCGCTATACTATTTTTTGCAGCATTCCGTGGCTCTCCATGGTTCTTTGTGGCAGACCTGTTAATTTCTTCCTGATATTATTTTGTCCTAATACTCTAAGCTCTACCCTGCTCCCACAGAAACCAGTTACCACTGCAGCTGTCAGACAAAATTTTATTGCATTGCTCATTTATTGATGACATTTTATGTTTTTTTCACTATCTAGAATGAAAAATAATGCAATATTCTCATACACTTATTTTAGTAGGTTCATGAGACAGAGGCTGTATATAATGGATCCAGTTTATTATCTTCCAAAGGACATTAAATGATAATGCTTAATTTATCACTTTTAAATGTTATACTTATTGCTTCTATGTCCTGAATAAGAAATCTTTGTGCACCCCCAAAATGTGAGAATATTTTCCTAAAAACTTTTATAGTTTCAACTTTTACGTTTGGGTATATGTTTTATATAAAATTAAATTTTAGAAAGAGTCTGGGGTGCCATAAAGTTTCAGGATTTTCCATATGAGAACATGAACCATTTGTTAAGAAGCCCTTTCTTTTCCCACTGAATATCTTTGCCACTATGTCCAAACTTACTTGGCTCTATAAGTGCTGTCTACTTTTTTCTTTCTTTTTTTTTTTTTTTTTTTGCTGTGTTCCTAATCTATTTGTCTATTGTTATTACGTTACAACCCAGTTTTGGTTCCTCTAGCTCTGTAGTGATACTTGAAATCAGATAGTGCAAGTCTTCCAACCTCGTTCTGGTGGTGAAAGTTGTTGTTACAGAACATGGGAATTCTAGGATCCCAGAACAGCAGAGGCCAGGTCATAGCACTGAAACATCAAGGGCAAAGTGAGCATGATTTATCCGGTGGGAAGCAAGGTCATAATGATTTTCAAAAGGTTCAGATCCATAAAAGTTTATGGATATGCCTCATAGAACACAGTGTTCCTAAAAGCAAAGTAGATGAGCAGCCAACAATTGCCAGCCACTCTGATAAATTCATTGTCCATTGCCAGTTTTAATTCCTAGATCCTATCATTTGAAAGAGAGGTCAGATCTTGATGAAGGACTCTGCAGCAACATAACATAGTGATGATTCCTTCAGTCTTTCCCCAAAAAAGTATAGAAACTTTGCCTGATATATTGGGGAAAGGGAAAATACCAGATTTTCAAGTTCTTTTGGATATGAGGGTCAAGCTGATGCAAATACCCAGGAAACCAAAATTGCTACTGTGATTCTCTTATTAAAGTAGATATGTATAAGAGTCAGGTAATAAATAGAGTCCTGGTACTGGCCTATATCACAGTAGGTCTACTGTATTCAAGAGTTCATTCAGTGTTCATTTCCCTGGTTTCTAAATATATATTAGGAGTTGGCAACCGACAGAATCCTCAAGTTGACTTCTTGACCAATAAAAGGAAAACAATAATGTTACCACACTGGCCTTAGAGCCATTTGTAGTTAGCTAGTCAGATTTGGTCTTACTAAATTCAGAATAAAACTTGTAAGCTGGCTTTCTGGCATATAAAGGCTCTTTTAAAAGCTAATGGCAAGTGCATATTGTGAAAAACTTCATGAATTTAAAATATTTTTGCACAAAAATAAGCTCATACTAAGTTGTTATACTATGTCTGAGCAAAAATCTAGTTTGAGGCACCAAGAAGGATGACATCAGTTAGAAAAGAGAACCCCTATTAGAGCAGCATGAATTCTGCTAAAATTGAAGCAAGAACAGACATTAAATTTATGGTGAGGTTTGGGTGGAAGAATGGTGAAATCAATGATGCTTTACAAAATTTTATGGGAACAATGATCCAAAATAAATCAACATTTTACAAAGGACTAACTCGTTTAAAAAGGAACAAGATAGTTGAAAATGAAGTCCACGATGGCAGATCATTTATATGAAACATGTAAGGAAATTTTACCTAGTTTTTGCTCTAATTGAAGAGGACCAATCATTAACAGCAGAAGTGACAGCCAGTACCAGACATCTCAATTGGTTCAGTTTACGTGATTCTGACTAAAAAATTACATTTGAGCAAGCTTTCTACTCAATAGCTTCCAGAACTGTTATGACCAGATCACTGCAGACAAAAGCAGAGCTTTTGGTAAAAATTTTAAACAAGTGAAATCAAGATCCTGAAGCGTTGTTTCAAATAATTGTAATAGGAGGTGAAACATGACTTTACCAGTATGATCCTGAAAACAAAACACAATCAAAGCAATAGTTACCAAGAAATGGAAGTGATCAAAGGAAAAGTGAACCAGTCAAGACCAGGGTCATAGCAATAGCTTTTTGGGATGCTCAAAGCATTAGTAGAAAAACCCCCAGGGAAGCTTCACCAGACAGACCTTCTCTACCATAACAGTGCTCCTTCCTCTCATCAAACAAAGGCAATTTTGAAAGAATTTCAATGGGAACTTTTTAGGTATTCAGTTTACAATCCTGATCTGGATCGTTCTGACTTTGTTTCATTTTATTAATCTTAAAAAATTCTGTAAAGGGCACCCGTTTTTATTCAGCTAATAACGTTTAAAAGACTGCATTGATATGGTTTAATTCCCAGGACCCTCAGGTTTTGTGGGATGTACTAAACTATTGGTATTATTGCTGACACATGTATCTTGAACTTTAAGGAGATTATGCCAGGAAATAAAGTGTATATATTTTAATCTTTTAATTCAATTTTTCCACAAACTTTTTGAAACCCCCTCATAGATGTCTATTGTGAAGTATGGCAACTTAACCCAGACACATTATTTAAGCCTTTATTTCTTTCTTTTGCAAGAGTCCTTTTAGTAACAATATATTTGTCCATGAACACCAAGAAATAGTATATTACATAGAAAACATTGTTGTTTTGATTTGAAGTCTAACTGGAGATTGCTTGTCAATAACTGTAAAGGGTCTGAGATTTCACCCTACTTCAAGCTAACAAGTTAGTCTGCCATAGTTTCATGAATGCTGGCAGAAGACATAATATTTGGGGTCAAAATTGCATTATTTATGTCACAGCATGTAGCATGAACTTCATGTTTGCAGAAGTTCCCCTTGCTTTCCAAGTCCCATGGAAGAGATGGAATAGACCAGATGGATGCAGTAGATTTGCGTCGCAGTTGAGGTGTCTTGAGTTTGGAAAACCCCATACAATGGACTGCAACCAAATCTGCCTGACTTCTGCCTTAGAGACATTACCTTTATTATACTCGACTAAGCAAACCTGCCCTATGATCTGGAGAAATATGCTATATTTATCTAAGGTTATTCACTGTACCAATATTATTGAACAAATAATCTCAGGCAAAGGCACAATGTACAGAAACATGAGGAATTGTCTCCCAACATTAGTATATCCTTCTTTAAAATTTAATACAAAAATTAATGTAAAACACAGGGTTGTTGATGGACTCTGGATTATTGAGACACTATCTGTTGCAACGGAATCACACCCATACCATCTTAGTTTCCACCATTGACAATAAGCTAGGGTCAGCGTTTACATTAATTTCAGTATTTCTTTTGAAGTTTGCACTTTTTCCATTCTTATTTCTTCAAATACATTTAGACCAACTTTTTTTTTCTAGATAAAGGCAAAGATCAACTATGTAGCTAAAACCATTGTTCCAGGTTCCAAAAAAGTATCCATGGCGTTCATGCTGATGCATTTATTTGTAGTGTCTTTCCATTTGAAAGTTCAACCATCAAATGAGAGAGATATTTTCCAAAATAGCCTTCAACTGAACTCCAATTTTTTTCCCAATTTATTTTAGCCAAGGGATGAATTTATATCTTCTTTGATATGAGCACAAGTGTAAAGAACATCAGCATGAGATCCAGAAGATTCACGTTCTAATCCCATTTATTCCATTAACTTGTGGTATAACCTTGGAGAAGCATATAGGGCTTTAGGTGGCATGGAATAAGAATCACTTATAAACAAATCAAGCCAAACAAATTAAAGAAGTTTTGCCAATTTCAAATTATATATCTGAGTTTGAATTTCAAGACAGATTTTTTCTTTAATAAGTAGAATAATATTCTTCCATGAGAGAAGCGGACTACTTTACTATATATAGTTCTTCTCTTAAACAAAGAGAGTGAAAAATAAAAGTAAAAATTACACACATTTCAAGGTGTTTTCCAAACCTGTAACCATACAATGATTTAATCTTTATGCCATGCATGTTAGGCCACCAACATAGACTATTATAGAAGTTTTAAATCATAAAAATTCTCAAATTTTGTATTTTATATAATGTATATGAAGTATTTTTTCTTCATTTTGAAATATTGTATTTCTTATTTCAAAATGAGGTTGTTTTAAGTAACTATCTTTCCTTCCTTTTCTTATAGTCTCCATACTAGATTGGCCTAGAAGATTAAAATATTAATCTCTTAATTGATCTCTAAGCTTCTGGCTTGTTTCCACTCTCAGTATGTTCTTTTAGTTTAATCTTCTTAAAACTTAAACCACTCGGACTTTTGGATCAAGTCCAGACTATCTATCTTGACATTTCTAATCCAGTATTACATTGCCTAGTCAACTTTCATCTTTCTCTATGCCAGAGGTAACTTTCAACTCAGTCAGGTGAATACACTTACTTATGCCTTGAGTACAACATTTTCATCTCAACCTCCATGCTTTTTTTTTTTTCACTTAAAGCTTTCTCTTCTATCATCTCCACCTATCTGACTTCAACCTTTCCTTTAAGGCTCAATTATTTATACACTCCCTCTCTAAAGCATTCTTTAATATTTCCTCACATGCTAGCAATTTTTTTTAGCTCTTTAATGTTTGTAGAACTAAGACTCTAATTTGATCCACGTATGTTCAATGTTTTGTTTTCTTATTTTCACACCATAAATTGAAGTGTTTCTTTTTCTTTCTTTCTTTACTTTCTTTTTTTTTAATAGCAGGAACTTAATTTAGTTATCACTCCTTAAAGACTTTGACTTCCATAGTTTTTCTCGATTTGCTTGGTTGGATTGTAACTTGATGCGACAGTGTCTGCCATGCCTTTTATGCCCTCATCATCCTTTACCATAACCAAAATAAATTTTTTTCTATGTCATGTAGGTGATGCAGAGTGATGTGGATTTAGTGGGCCAGACCAGGAGTTGTATACTAAACCTACACTGGCATATTCACTTGCAGTGTCAATCAAACAAATGAGGATTGAGCAGAGGGTTTTAGATTTAATAACTTGAGAATTATTGGTTGGTTTTAAAATTGGAATTTCAACAGAGTGATGGGGATTAAATCCAGATTAATGTAGGTTAACTAGAAAATAAATATACTATCTGTTAATTTGTTCATACAACCTTATTACATTTAATAAACTTGTTTTTCTTTTTTTCTATTATACAATTTTTTTATTGTGATATTGAGGGGTACAGTTAAGGGTTAGGTACACAAATATGTCTCGTTCAGGCACCCTTGTTGATAAGAAGTGTCCCTCCATCCCCAGACAAGTATTTACTACCATTAATCCCTTCCCCTATCCCTCCCACCCCCACATCATTTCCCACCACTGTCAGTCATTTTCTTGTGGTAATATGTAATAAACTTGTTTTTCAACTGAACTGTCATAATAGCTTCTAATTGTTCTTCTGATCTCAAGTCCCACCTCTTACTGAACCCTTTTTACACAGATGATTAGGTAGTATTTATAGAACAGAAAATCACCATGTTACTCACTCTCTTGCTTGAAATTCACTGATGGCCTCTTACACACTGGGTGTGGGATAAAACCTTAGCTTATAGGCATGACTCGTAAGGAACTACCATTTACTTCCCTATGTCATCTCATATCATTCTCTGCCTCATGTTTAATGTAGCAGTGCTGAACTCCTTGTAATAAATAAAACACAATTAAAAAATTATTAATCTAGGAAATCATTACTAGAGAAACAGACATTAAATGTCTCCTATAAATTATTGTTGCCCCAAATATAGAACCTGACTCTGATGAGATATCTCAATCTAATTATAAATTTCAGAAAGTACTGGGTTGATAAGTTTGTGGAACTACACCACAGGAATAATTCATCAAAATATAAACTGAAGGAAATTCTAAGGAGTAATGACCCAGTTTATTCAACAAATAAATTATAAGAGTAAAAAAACACAAGTGATAGAAATTGATAGATTAAAAGAGAGTTAAGACACAGTCAATTGTTACATATGGATATATTTGAATACTGATTCAAGCAAAGCAAATATTGAAAATATAATAAAATTTTGACAAAATGGGAGGCATATAAACACTGACCGGGTATTGGGTAGTAAGAAACTGATTTTAATTTTTCAAATCTGCTGATGCTGTGCTGGATTTTTTAGAGTCCTTGTCTTTTAGAAATATATACTAAAACATTTACCAATAAAATGATGTGATGTCAAGACTGGCTTCATTATTATTTGGTTTTGTGGAAGGAGGAAATAGAGATGAAGTGAAATTTTTCCAGGAGCTGATAATTATTGATGCTGGGGAATGGAAACACATACTTTTTTTTTCTAGTTTTGAGTATGTTCCAAATTTTCCAATCTCAGATAAAAAGAAAATAAAAGCCGGGCTCGGTGGCTCAGCCTGTAATCCTGCGCCTTGGGAGGCTGAGGTGAGTGGGTTGCCTGAGCCTGCGTGTTCGAGACCCACCTAGGCAACTTGTTGAGACCTCATTTCTACAATAAATCAAAAAATTAGCCAGCCGTGGTAGCGCGCGCCTGTAGTTCCAGCTACTTGGAAGGCTGAGGCGGAAGGATCGCTGGAGCCCAGCTGGTAGAGGCTGCGATGGCTGGGAGCAGTCACTGCACTCCAGTTTGGGTGATGGAGTAAGACTCCAACTCAAAAACAAAACAAAACAAATAAAAACAACCCAACAAAAAGCAAAAAAAGAAAAGAAAAATATTACTAAAGTAGATGCTGATTTGTATAAAAGTGAATTTTAAAAACAAATGAATGACATTTATAATTACTTGAATGCAAGAAATTTAAAACAGTTTTGGTATTTAAAGAGATTGAGAACTGCTAGTCTGGAGTCTACCGTAGAGTGGAGTAGGAACAGGCCAGAGAAGAGACCTTGTTGTTGGGCATCCACTTCCACTGAGATAGTATGTGCCCTTTCCTGAGTCCTGGCATCCTATATGTACCTTCTCTTTCTATAGAATCATAGCTTAGCCCTGTCCAGAATTATTCCAAAATGTTAGCCAAAGGGCTATATGCTGACTTAGAAGGCGCCAAGGCTTTAAAATCTCCCTCTTATAATAAACTGGACATTTACATAAATTGATTGTGTGAATGTATATTGGTAAAACCACTTTTAAACATATATACCCATTGATGAAGGGATTATACTTCTCATAATTTGTACTCATTAAATGATAGGACACGTTGCATCAGATATATTCACAAGATGTTCACCAAGACATTGTTTATAATATTGAATAATTGTCAGCTAGTTAAATGGCTAATGTCTTATTAAAATAAAAAGTAGGTGGTTAAACAGTATTGAAAGTGTGAGACTGATATATTAAAATACATTTGTATGCAATGTAAGCATGTGTGTGTGTGTGCATGTGTGTATGCATGACAAAACTACATTTTGAAATTTGGATCAGTGGGTTTCCATTATCCTCTCCCAATCTTCATACACAGACACACACGCACACTCACACAGACTCCCTTGTACCTGACCTTCTCCTAATGCTAATTAGCATTTTCTTTATTTACAGAGTCTTGCAGACCCCCAAGGTTGAGTCCCAATAACCATTTTTTAATTCAGAAGGACAGATGAGTTCTCCCTTACAAATAGGAATTGCTATTACAGAAAGTTATAAAATATAATCTTAACTTTTTCATTTGGGTTACCCAAAGAACATTCTTATCCTAGGTACTTTCTGTAGTCACTAGAAGATTAGAACTACTAAGAGTGATTTTGGTAGATCCTCAGAAAGCTATGTCCTGACCCTCTATGCGGACAAAAGCAGAGGAGGGAATCCTAAAGTGTGAACAAGATGCTGCTTGTAAATTCCACTTCAGCCTCAGAGTTGGTAGTGGTGTACCCTTCCCAGATGGGAAAAAAAGGTGAAAAAATGCATCATGACCAGAATACCTCTTTGGTGAGAAAAAACAACTCGTTTTGGAAAGATGTTAGGAGTTTCCAGGGTTTGGCTGAATGAGAAGCAGATAATTATTTTGGAGATCTTGAAGGACAAGAAGGGAGACTAAGAAAACAGCAATAACAACAGCAAAGCTACTACCTCCCCTGTAAGCAGGGAGGTAACAAATAAAGAAGAATTAAACACTGTGTCTGAAATGTAAGACAAGATTTTAGGTGAACATGAAACTAGAGATTTTGATACAGTAGAATCAGAAGTAGTTTACGGAGTTGCTCAAGTCAACGCAGTTAGGGAGTAGGCGAGATAGTGGCCCCCAAAATAAAGCCAGGATAGGACACCAGAGCTTGTTTGGAAGGGATGGTTTTATAGAGCAGAAGGTGGAAGGGGAGATTTAAGGAGCTCTACATTAATTCATGGGTGATTGATTACACAGTTCTACTATTCTGGTCTTGGCTTGTGTTTCAGTCATGACAATTGGATTTTTGCTTTGTTCCTGAGATTGTATCTTTGCCATACACCTTATTTGGATAATTGGAAATTGACTTGTTCTGGTATCCTATAGTACCACTCTTGAGATGCTAGTGAGCATCTCAGACTCTTTAGAACCTTGGCCTGACCTTCTTTCTCAAAAAACTTGCTGTGTCCCTCAGCCTCAATCCCATGGCTTGAATATGCAAGGAGTAATAACCTGATAATAAAAAGCTTAAAAGAAAATTATTTCCCTGCTGGAAAATTATTTCCTCGCCTACTCTCTAAATAGGCACTTGCTGCCAGAATCTTTGCATATTGCTTTATTTTAAATTTTCTGTTGTGACTTTCCACCATTTGTCTTTCTTTCTTGGCCATTTGGACCATGTTAGATTTTGCTGCCTTGCTAACACTTTAAAAATATTACCATGTATCTTGCATACTGCATTTTGTGGGTTGACTCATATGCTCCCCAGTTTTTGTTTTTGTTTTTGAGTTGGAGTCTCACTCCGTTGCCCAGGCTGGAGTGCAGTGGCACACTCATGGCCACTCCAGCGTCAACCCGCTGGGCTGAAGCGATTCTTCCACCTCAGTCTTCCAAGTGGCCGGAAATACAGGCACTCACTACCACGCCCGGGTAATTTTTTTGATTTATTGTAGAAACACGGTCTCGTCAAGTTGTCTGGGCTGTTCTCAAACCTGCGGGTTCAGGCAATCCACTCACCTCGGCCTCCCAAAGTGCTGAGATTACAGGCTGAACCACCGAACCAGGCCAGACTCCCAAATTTATATGTTGAAGTTCTAACTGCCAGTACCTTAGAACATGACCTTATCGGGAAACAGGGTCACTGCAGGTGCAATTAGTTAGAATGAGGTCTACTAGAATAACGTAGACCCCTTAGTTCAGTGTATCTGGTGCTCTTATATAAAAGGTAAACTTGGACACAGAGACACATATAGCAGAGAATAATATGTGAATTTTGAAGTGGTGCTGCCACAAACCAAGCAACTACCAGAAGCTGGGAGGGAGGATTGAAAGGGATCATTTCCTAGCACCTTCAGAGGGATCGCGGCCTTGCTGACACTGATCTTAGGTTTATAGCTTCCAGAGTTGTGAGACAATCAATTTTTAAGCTCATTGGTCTGTGATACTTTGTTACAGCAGTCCCAGAAAAATATTATACTATCCTCCAAGTGCCTGTCTGGAACTTCTTATATTATGACACATTTTCACCTTTCTCCAGAACAGTGCTGTCCAACAGAATTTTTGGCGGTGATTAAATGTTCTTCTATGTCTTCTGTCCAAGAAGTAGTCATTAGCCAAATGTTACTACTAACCACTTGATATGTGGCTACTGCACCTGAGGAACTAAATTTCTTTTGTTTTATTTCATTTTAATTATTTTAAATTTATATTAGATAGCTACATGTGCTAGCACCTACCATATAGGACACCGCAGCTCTAGAACTAGCTCCAGCCAAGTAGGAGTGTCTAATTTTACACCCTAGTCCTACTCAATTTGTATTTGGCCTTCTGTGATAGCAATATTTTAGGATAAAATTATCCATGAATTCCAAAATTGATCACTCAAGCTGCTAAACCCTGTTGCAAGCCTTTACTCAATGACTGGAGTTCAACCAAACTGAAGGGAACAGTCAGAAAAGGGAAGGGTGTTGGATTCTAATCCATGTTTCAATTTCTTTCAGTGATTCTGCTGTGATTCTGTTGAGCTTGCTATAACATTTTCCAATTGTGCAGGTGGCTTAACTATAAACCATGACTTTGAGTTAAGAACTAGACAGCAATTACCGATTAATTTCAGCCAGGTCACATGAACAGTCAGAGAGGTGATTACTTACTTCAATGACCTTAGCTAACACTGAACTGATGCCCAGAATATACAAGGCTTTAACTCATATTTCCAATTATGTATGACTTTCATGACTCAACCATAGTGTAGGAAGACTTTTATTCTTCTTTCATACTTTTGTTTTCCTGGCTTTTGTCACTAGGAAGTTAAGTTGCTCTTGTTTTCTTATGGCTTCTTTGTTTAGACTAAAGCTTTCCTTAACATTTTCACTGGCTGGGACATTTATAACTATTAACTTGAGGAGTTTGCTCAATTAAGTTTTGTATTACAACGACAAATACACACATATTCTTTTAATGAGACTGGGAATTTGTGCAACTGAATTATAACTTCAAAGAAAATCATGTTTTTAATCATTGAAGTCTGAATTAGAGTATCTACAAAAAGTCTTAGGAAACATTATTTCTTGACCCCTTACTCTTTTTAAAAACTTTCTTCATTATTTTACATTAATAATCTAGTTTTTTGTTTCTTTTACATGTTACATAATTTTGAAAATGTTACTTTTGATTTGAGACATTCCAGTAGGCATCTGACTCCTTTGTGAGAAAATTATTTAATCAATATTTTATTTTTAAAGTGCAGCATTTAAAAAATATGAATTGGGTAGGCTATATCAATGTACTTTTTAAATCTGCTTAAAATTATATAGCTAAAATAAAAAATAATCATAATGCCAAATGCTGGTGAAGTTGCAGAGAAACTGGATCACTTATACATTGCTTGTGGGAATATAAAATGGTATGGCTACTCTGGAAAATATTTGGCAGTTCTTTTCAAAACTAAAAGCAAACTTCCCCTGTGACCTATCAGTTTCACTCCTGCATTTGTTTGATAAAGTGGAAAACTTATTGTCACACAGGAGTTTACATATAATGTTCACTTTATTTGCAATATGCCCCAAATGGAAACTCCTGTTAAATAAACTACGGTACATTCATACCATGGAATACAACTCAAAAATAAAAATAAACTATTGATATATGCAACAACTTGGATGAACATCAAAGAAATTATACTGACTAAAAAATGTCAGTGTTAGCCGGGCTTGGTGGCTCAGCCTGTAATCCCACGCCTTTGGGAGGCTGAGGTGAGTGGATTGCCTGAGCCCGTGGGTTCGAGACCCGCCTGGGCAAGCAAGACCTCATCTCTACAATAAATCAAAAAATTAGCCAGGCGTGGTAGCGCGTGCCTGTAGTTCCAGCTACTTGAAAGGCTGAGGCGGAAGGATCGCCGGAGCCCAGCAGGTCGAGGCTGCGGTGACTGGGAGCAGCCGCTGCACTCCAGTCTGGGCGACAGAGTGAGACTCAAACTAAAAGAAAAAAAAAAAAAAAGTCAATGTTAAAAGATATATGCTGCATGATTCTGCTAATGCTTTATTTATGAAATAACACAACTATAAAGATAAAAAGCAGATGGTTCTTAGTGGTTGCAATGATTAGTGATTACAAGGAGTGGGGAGGAGGAGATCAGTATGGTTATAAAGAGCAATAGGAGGGAGTCTTGTGGTAATGGTGCAATTTGGTATGTTGAATGTTGTGGTGACCGCACAGGCTATCAATGTGACAAAATTGCATAGAGGTATACCTCACACACATACAAGTTCACGTGTATCTGAAAAAGTCAAATCTGAAAAAGTTCTATGGATTATAGCAATGCCAATGTTTTTGGTTTTGGCATAACGCTGTAGTTATATAAGACGTTAATGTTAGGGAAACCTGGAGCAAAAATGTGAAACTTCTATGCAAACTTTATCTAAAAATAAAAATATCTGAAACAATTCTTTTGTAAAGCACTTTACTCCTCCCCCATAATGCTTGTGCTCATTTCCTTGACTCTAACTAAAATACACTCTTCTTTGGAGCTAAAGAATAGGAACAGGCAGATGCTATTTCATCTAACATGCAGGAATTTATTTGTTTTCTACATTTAATTATTATTATAAAAACAATATATAGTAGTAAAATAAATTTAGACTTTGTAAGCTAAAATTTTTCTTTCAAAAATGTCACTCAACATTCTAAAAACTGCAAAATATTCATTTTCTTTTTTATTACTGAGCATTTAGTATTCATGGATTTCTAAACATCTGGACAATTCATGGTGAGTGAGATAATCTATCTTTGCTTAGAAACAGAAAATTAACAGTAAACAAATTAATAAATGAGATAATTTGAGATCATGAAACATAGTTAAAGAAAATAAGACAATATAATGAAGAGTCATAGGTGAGGCCAGGGGAGAAGCCTTAAATAGAGTGGTAGAGGAGAGCCCCTTTCAGGAGATGACATTTGACCAAGATCTGAATGGCAAAAGGCGCCAGCCAGGTAAAGATTTATTTCAGGGTAACAAAAATAGCTAGTCCAAAGGCTTGAGATGGTATCGAACCTGGCATGCTAGAAACAAAGGATTCCATGAGGCTAGAGTATAGAGGAGGTAGGCTTGGGAGGATAGGAGGAATCAGTGACAAGCTCATGTAGGTCTGTGTAGACATGGTCAACAATATGCATTATTATCACTGAAATGGAAAGCTACCAGAGAGTTGTAAGCAGGAAAATATTATAGTCTGATTATCACTGTTAGAAGATTAATTTGGCTATTGTATGAAGAATGGATGATACGGAGGTGAGGAAAAGGAATATGGAGGAAGCAGGGTGAAAGGTTAAGAATCCAACAGTAGAGACCATGATAGCTTGGATAAGAGAGAGAGAGAGAGAGAGAGAGAGAGAGAGAGAGAGACAGAGAGAGAGAGCAGTCATACAACTATTCTACTAGTCCTGGCAAGAAACATGAAAGCTAAGATTAAGGCTCTGGCAGTGATGACAGGAAGACTTTTGTGGAAGAAATATGCAATTACATATCTGTCCAACTTTTGACTACATGTGGAAAGGGAGTGAGAGAGCAAAATTTAGGATGACTCTCAAGTGATTTACTTGGGTGACTGGGTAAAGGATGATATTATTAACCATTGTAGAAAATATGGGAAGAGGAGTATTTTGGTGTCTGAGAGGGTTAATCATCAGGTTCCATCTTGAATAGGTCACATTTACAGTGTCTAAAGAACACACAGAGGGAGGTGTATGATTGGCAGTTGATATATGGATCTGAAGTTCCAAAAGAGATGAAGATTCAAAATAGAAATAGGAAAATTACTAATGTATTCCTGTACTACACAAGAGCACGGATGTGGGTCCAAGAAGAGACCACTGGCCTCAATACTGTGGCATGTATACACTGAGAATAATGAAGGTGTGGGTAATATTTCAATTATAGTCTGACTGCACTTGTGGAAGATAGGCACAAGCACAGACACTCAGTCTGTTTTCATTTGAGGCTTTTCAGTGGCCATGGACTTGAGACTAGTGGTATTGTGGGATCAATTTTAGACTTTCATGGGAAAGTAATGGGGAGCAAACAGAATACATTATTCTTCCCTCAAGAAAAAAACTATGTTGCATGAACAATTGGAATACTGTATGTAGACTAATTGTCAACACCTTTGGAATAAATTCTCCCAACATCTCAAGGGGCAAGAAATAGTAGATCTGGAAAGATCCAGGGCAGAATGGAAGATGAACAAACTACATGAAAAGGGGTAGACCACCAAATAACTTAACACGACTGTATACAGACACCTTTACTCAGATATTCCCCATCTTTGCTGATGTCTGCAAAGGGAAATTACCTAAGCATTAAATTAAGATAATCACGTCCAAGAGCAGGCTGGATTTCCCAGCAGATAGGACTGTGGGATGCTGGAATGAATAACTAAGAGGGATTTTAAGCTCTCTACATTCTTTCAGAGGAGTTACATTAGGTATGATCTTTCCTCAGAGCAGAAGATAGTTTATACACATAGTTGATTATATTAATATATATTTTTATTCAGCAGATATTAGTTTTTTATAAAATGATGTGCTGAGTCCTATGCTCAGTAGACCTGGAAGTACACTGTTGAGCATATTAGAAAGGGCCCCAGGTCTGTTATCACACAATTAAATAAGCAACGCTAGTAAGGGCTGAAGAGAAATAAGTAGCATAAACTGATAGGGCACTAATCTAGTTGAGTGTTACTCAGGTTAAGCTTCCCCAACAAAGTGTTGTCTACAGTTGAGACCTAAAAGATGGTGAGTCTTTATGCAGGCATGGAAGATCAGGAAAACTGTTTGAGATAGAATGAAAAGTAAGTAGAAAGTAGGGATTGTGTGACTTTCTGACAATCCCTCCCAGGGGTGAAATTTCATAATCAGTCCATGTGTTTGGTTCCTCATGCTGTCATAATGTTCCTGGAATCATTGCCTTCTTTGTGGTTTTTGGGGTAAGCCACTAAACCACCCTGCACCAAGTTTTCTCATGTGATGAGTGAGAATTCAGGGAATGTCTCTCCGGAACACTTGATGGGATTGATGTAAACCCCTGGGATTTGGCGATGAGTTGGGAAAACACCAGACATGGATTCAGAAGGTCTGGGTACAAGGCCTTGCTCTGCCATGTGCTAATTTGGTGATCTCAGGACAGGCCCGTGATTTCTCTTCTAACAATGTGAAGGAAGCTTATGCTTATATTTTTGTCCAAAAATTGCATTTTTTGAATCATCTCCAGTGTGGAAGAAGCCACAGGAGAGCCCTCGTCCTCTCTTGCGGTATGACACCTACACCTCAAATTAAATATAAAGAGGAAAAAGAAAAAAAAATAACAAAAAATCTCAACAGTCGAAAGCAGAGACATGAGAATGACAGAGACACGATGCTATTTCCTGGCACCAAAAATGAGGAAACACATCTCATCTAAGGGGAAACATTCCTCTTGATTGTTTTCAGATTTTTATCAACTTTTCATTCACCCGGGCTTGTTAGAAACACAAATTGCTGGGCCTCACCCCCAGAAAGAATGATTCAGGATGTCTGGGGTGGGGCTCAATAACGAGCATTTCTAACAAATTCTGGGGTGATGCTAAGGTTGCTGGTCCAGGGATCACACTTTGTGAACCTCTGTTTTAGAACGTGCAGTCTTCAGGCAGTTGCTTTTTAAACTAGTAAACACAACTATTTCTTCAGTTTCCATGACTCTTTCTCAGATAACGTCAGTGACTATAGAACACGCTGCAATGAACAAGTGTATTTTTAACACTTTAAAAATGCCAGCCTATGTTCCAAGTTCCTATTTGACTGAGGTCTTCTATTTGGTTATTTTAAAAGGAAATGAAATGACTGACCAAGTCATCAGAAACTATAAAGGATTCAAAACCACTAAGTACGTTTTTGTTTATTAAGAGCTAGAAACCCACTTATGATTATTGTTTTGAAAAAAATAAATGACAAAAAACCCTCAACAGTATTCTAATGGATATATATACATATGTATATATATATATTTATTTATTTATTTATCTCTCTTGCTGTCTTTTAATGTTATGTGACAGTGCCCATCTCTATTAGGTGAGAATTCATAGACTTATTTTCTTACTACATTATTTATTTACTTATTTTTATATATTTTTTTCCTTCCATCCTGGAAGAATGACTTCTAAAAAGAGTTACTTTTCAGATTACACCATTGTACTGGCATAAAACAAAATCCAAACCCTAGGTATAAATGATCAGTTGTTGATTCTACATTTGAAGCAACTATGTTTATAGCAACATCAGTGTAATCTAAGTTTATATAACATAATCTAAAGACAACATCAATTAACTTAGGAAAGGATTGAGTTTGATATCAAAGCATCTTCATTTCTACCTGCTCTGGTAGTTTCAAGTTGCACTGACTTCTAGAATTTGGGAAACATGACCGAGGCTACAAGTCAGAAAAAGGACCAGCTGGAAGGTGTAAGGGGTTGCTTAGCATATGTTATGGAAAAAAGGATAGAGTGTAAATTGTACTCAAGAGACACTGAAGCATTCTTGCGGTTAATTTAGGCAAAGTTGGGACCACAATTCAGGACTTTAAGCTCCAAATCACACTGCCCTCTGAGTTTCTTGGATGTTTCTCATTCGTTCTTTGAATATCTCATACCTTGCCTAAGATGATCTCTCTATTCATTTTCCCACCCAACCCCAACCAATGAAGCAATTATTTTTATAACTATATCAAAGAACCCAGAGTGTCAAACACTTTTAATTGGGAACTCACAAAATGTAACAGTTTTCAAGACCCAAAGAAATTAGTCTTTATGAGCTTATAATTAAAGGCCATCTCTGAACAGAGAGTTTTCTTCATTCCTAGCGATTACAGACCCAGTCTCTTATTTCAGATCACACTCAACGTGAAATTTCTTACTTTCGATCATACCTGATCTGAAACTCTTTTTATTTCAAACCATGCCTGATCTGAAATCATAACTATGTACCTTCTTACATTTCCATCCCCAGAGCCCAACAATCACCAGGGCCCTGGACCCCCTTCTCCCATCCCTAATAGTTGAATGCTTTCTCTTGTCCTTCCAACAAGATAAAGCTGCATAATGGAATAAAAAAAACTTTAACTGTGGTTCAAAGTGCCTAGAGTCCTGAGAAACTTCCCATCATGGAGAAGGTTGAAGACAAAGGGAACATTTTAAGGATTAATATAGAAGAAGATTTAAGCCTTGAATTGGAGTATTGGCTAATACGATAGCAGAGTAAAGCCTGCCTTCACTGTGCTTAGTGATCTAGTGAAGAGAGGAACAAGTTTGGAGAGGAGCATGTGTGGAAGAGAGAATATTAATTCACTTCTCTTTGATATCATTTAAATCTCTAACAAGTGTCCACAGTCATGGTGAGCCCTCTCCCCTTTAACACAGATTTCCCCACACAGCTAGTTTTTTCTTTCTTTTTTCCTACTCTCACCTTGAATTACCCAACATGCAGACAGTCCTTTGATGGATCTAAATACTGTATTTGCTGTTCACTTAAATCTGCCCGATATACATAAAAAATGTGGTAACCTAATAAATATATCCTGATAATGTAATTTATATTCACCAGATTAGATATCTTGGTAATATGAGGTGTCTTAGTAACAGCCAAAATCTGTAGAAATTAGTAACACATCAAGAATACATAAAAACTTCTCTCCTCACTTATGGAAAAATATTACATATGTCAAACCATTAATAGTTTACAAATGTTACCCTAACTGATGTTCATCATGAGTTTATGTGGAAGAAGATTATTGTATTCATTTTAGAGATAAGAAAGTTTCAGTGACTTGCCAAAGGTCACACATCTAGTTCATAAAAGAAAAATATGTTAAAAACACATGGTCTTCTTTGGACTTCTGTGTTTATAATGTATAGAAAGATATTGGAAACACAAGGCTAAACTGACTTCATTCTCATAGCTTCCACAATGTCATCCTTTACTTTTTGTCCTTTAAATTTGATATTATCTTTTCTGTACCTTCCACATTTTGTCATCCCTTACCTGACTACCAAATGTTGGAATTCCCCCCCTCACCTCACACTCTGCTTTTATAACTTCATTTATTCACATGAACTTAAAAATCCACCCATATTCCAATGAATCATAAGCAGCTTACTTCTACAACATTCTTCGGAGTTCCGGCTATGATTACTCTTCTTACATCTCCATGTGCCAGTGCAAGTTTAATGGGCTGGATACTAACCTCTAAATTTTTATTTTCTACTCACCTTCTACCACTTCACAGAAACTTGTTCTCCATCCCATCTTCCCCAAATCAATAATGGCACCATCACAGAACCAGATGTTGCAGTCCCAAACCAGAAGTCATATCTGCAACACCCGCCCCTCCTTTACTTTTTATATCAAATCAGTTAGCAAGCCCTGCTGATTAAATCAGCCAAACAAGTCTCAGGTCTGCCCACTTCCCACCATTCTCACAATGAACACATTCCAAATTGATATCAGTTTTCTTTTCCAACTTGCACTCTAGAATATACTTTCAAGCATAGGAGACTGACATTTAAAAGATAGAAATCAGGCGATTTCACTCATCCTCTTCCTATACACCTTCAATGGCTTCTTTTTCGGCATATCCCGGAAGGCCCTTCTCTGAGCCACCCTTATCCCGAGCCTCATCTCTTGGTTCCCTTCCTTCCTCCTTCACCCCACGTCTGCACACTGGTCTTCTCTGGTGAGTCGGTCTCTTCGACTCCTCAGGGCCTTTCTTCATCTACTTCCTCTTCTGACAGTGTTCATGTAACTCATATCTTGCCTTTCTTTCAGTGGCAGCTTCCGTGTCATTTACTCAGAAAGATCTTGCCTCTTTTCTCTTTTCTAAATTAAGACCTTTAGTACATTTAATTTTTATTTTTACTTATTGTGAATACAAATATTTGTGCATATTTATGGGGTGCTTGTGATTTTTTTTGAGAAAGTATGCAGGTATTTATTTCATTTTAAAGATGTAGGGTGCAATTCGGGGTTAGGTATACAGATGGTTATTGTGTAGGTAAAGTTTGGGCCTTATGTTGGTCCCCATTTCAACTGGTTTGAGATCAGGTACCCTTATCCATGAGGCGTCCCGCCACCCCCACTCCCCTGACAGTTTCCCACTGCTGCCAATCCCCTTTTAAAATTTTTTTTAAATTTTAAAGATGTGGGGTACAATTCAGGGTTAGGCATACAAACGTTGATTATGCGGGTACCCTTGTTGATGAGGTGTGCCCCTCCCTTCCCTAGCAGTTTCCCTCAACTGCCAACCCTACTGCCCCTTACTTGGCAGTTTCCCACTACTGCCAATCCCTTTCTTACAGTATTATGATAATTGTTCAAGGTCCACTTGTGAGTGAGAACATATGATACTTTTGTTCTTTGTTTCTGAGATAGATCACTGAGTATAATAGACCCTAAATTCGACCAAGTTGCTGTGAAGTCCATATGTTTGTCCTTCTTTATGGCTGCATAATATTCCATTGCGTATATGTTAGTCCCTTTCTTATAGAATTATAATAATTGTTCAGGGTCCACTTATGAGTGAACATGTGCTATTTTGATACAAACATACAATGTATAATGATTAAATCAGAGTAATTGAGATATCCATCACCTTAAGGATTTGTTATTTGTTTGTGTTTGGAACATTCCACTTTCACTCTTTTTAATATTTTGAAATATACGATAAATTATTGTTAACTATAGTTGTTCTATTATGCTATTGTACACTAGATCTTATTCCTTTCATCTAAATATATTTTTGTGCCCATTAACTATCTCTTCTTTATCTCCAGCTCCCTACTCTTCCTAGCCTTTAGTGGCCCTCACTCTACTCTCTATCTCCATAAATTTATTTTTTTACCTCCCACATATGATTAAGAACATGCAATATTTGTTTCTCTGTGTTTGACTTTTTTCACTTAACATAATGTCCACCAGTTTTATCTGTGTTGTTGCAAATGACAGGATTGTGTTCTTTTTTAGACTGAATACTATTCCATTGTGTCTATGTACCACAATTTCCTTATCATGTATCTGTTGATGGATACTTAAGTTGATTCCATATCTTGTGCGAATAGTGCTGCAACAAACATGGAATTGCATAGATCTCTTCCATGTACTAATTTCCTTTCTTTTGGATATATATGCATCAGTGAGATTGATGGATCATATGGCATTTCTACTTTTAGTTTTGCGAGGAACCTCTATACTGTCTTCTACCATGATTGTACTAATTTACATTCCCACTAACAGTGTGTGAGGATTCCCTTTTGTCCACATTCTCACTAGCATCTATCATTGGCTAAAGGCATTTTAACTAGGGTAAGGTAATAGTTTACTGTAGTTTTGATTTGCATTTCTCTGATGATTAGTAATGTTGAATATTTTCTTATATATCTTTCGGTCATTTGTATGTTTTCTTTTGAGAAATGTCTATTCAGACCTTTTGCCCATTTTTAATGGGAATGGGCTTAACCAAGAAGTGAAAGTTCTCTATAAGGGAAAATATAAAACATTGATAATAAGAATTTAAGAGGACACGAAAAATGGAAAGATAGTCTATGTTCACAAATTGAAAGACTCAATGTTTTTTAAATGACCATACTACTCAAAGCAATCTAAAATTCCAATATAATCTCTATCAAAATACCAATGACATTTTTCACAGAAATAGAACAAAAAAACTTAAAATGTATATGGAACCACAAAAGACCCAGAATATCCAAAACAATTCTGAACAAAAAGAACAAAGTTGGAGACATCATATTACCTGACTTCAAATTATACTACAAAGCTATAGTTATTAAAATTACATGGTGCTGGCATGCATATAGACCAATGAAACAGAATAGAGAAGTTTTGATAAATCTTTAAGCATCTTAGCACTTCTCACAGTTTTGAATTAGTTAATATCTTGTATGACTGTTCATTTTTCATTTTTTTCTGTAATTCTTAGTAGTCTGTAACGTTCACAAGATCCTGGTTCAAATCCACTTTGCTGTCCTCTAAACAGTAACCAGCATATATATTGTTTACACTTATATTTGGATAAATAAATGAACAAGTTTATAGAGTTTGTTGCATATTGACACAAAGCCAAGATCCCTGGTATATAGTCCTTATTCTGAAATCAGCAAGTCATATGCCCCAGAGCAAACTTTCTCTTTGAAGGCCGTGGTTTCATTATACACACAAAGAAAAAGTGAGAATCTGTATCTTATTAGTTTTGTTTTATCTCCTTAAAGTCAAAATCTGTCCAGAAACTATGGGTGGATCCTCAACAAATATTAAGTCTTTAAATGAAGGGGGAATGTGTTTATTGGTATCACGATGACATTTAGACAAATTCTGTCACCATTTTTGGATATTTGAAAGCAAATTTAGCCTTATATCTCCTGACTCTTCAACTACTTTCTGTAAGATGACTTAATCAGATAAAATCCGTTTAATTAATCATAAACAAACTGGATTCATGCGCTTGTGATTTCATCGAGGCCCCCATCTTGAAGGGCACTTTGGCCCAATAGACTACACTTCATCCCCAGATTTAAATGTGTCGTCTCTCTAGTCTATGTCTTTCATTCTTTGTATATGAAGTCAGAAGCAATTGATTTTATTGGGATCATAAAAATTATAAAATAGTCCAAATAGTTATTTTGTAGGCCATTAGTGGTCCCAGCAATAAGAAATCTGTCATGTTTTTTCTTTATTAGAATCTGTCTGGAAGAAAATATTACCAAATGGACATCCTAGTATTTATAAATCAATATTCAAACAAGTCAACATGACTCAAAAGATAAAAGACTCCTTCCAAATTACAAGTGTTTATTGTCCATTGTGTTCCCACTCCTACATATGTAATCTTCTGTCTTACCCAAGTCTTCCTTTCCTTCTATTATAGATCACAGATGCCAAGCTAATAGTTTTATGAACTGGTTCTTCTTGCTTTAGACTTGGTTCCACATTTAAAGGACATTTTTGGAAACTTGTATAAACTCAAATACTTATGACTGTTGCTAACATTAGAACTAAATAGGGCCTTCCCCTTAAAGCGCTAGAAGGCATTTTTTCATTAGGTTCTGGAAACATATTGGCTCTACTCCCCAGGAATCTTGGGATCATTTATCCTAAAATTAACTGGCAGTTGAGCAGACTAGACATTGGGAAGCCAGCCCTCCCACAGAAAGAAAGGAACATTAGCAACAAATGGTTGGCCCCTGGCTCTGCAATCCAACCACTTAGGCTCAGCTCCAAGAGTTCAAGATCAATACTTGCTATTTCCGCCCCCCTCTTGTACCTAGGACCTGGGTAGGGGAGCAGATGTATTTTTGTTGGTACTAGAATTTCCCAGAATGAGACCTTCATGGCAATTCTTCGTGGACTGTGGGTGACTTCCATTTATTTTGTTTTGCTTCATTTCCTTGAAAACTTTTTTAAACAGCAAGGTGTGGGATAATGAGCCTGTACTTCAAAGTCAAGTAGAACTGGTTCAAATCTTGGTTTTCCCACTTTCTGCTCTGAGCTTTAATGCCCTCATCCACATGTTGAAGGCACTGCTATGCACCTCACCAGCACGTTGTTGTAAGAGTAAACAGGACGATGTCTTATATACAGTTCCCTGGACTATAATAAGTGTTTGCTAAAGTGTGCTGTTTTTATTATTATCATTATATATGGACTCCAAGATGCCACTTGCTAAAGAAAATCATGGTTCGAGGATGTACATGTAGTGAGGTGACACAAAGGGTGTTTTACCAATTCTTGGGTCATTGTCTGTTTGTTCTATGCCATAGTAACTCAAGCACTTTCACAGATGCAGTGTCCTCTCTTTCTCTCAACTAATGACCGAATAAGTACTGTGTATTCAGTCACACAACTAGTAAGTCAGGAACTACCAAGACTTCATGAGTTATGGTTCTATGCACTTTTGACTCTGACATAAATCTTCTTTTCTGCTAATTTAAGGGAACAAAGATAGCGTTCCATAGTTTCAAAAGCAGTGTTTTTGAATATGTGTGTACTGAATACATATTTATTTGATAAATTAATAATACTGTTATACCATGATTATCTCGAGCTGGAAGGTTAGTAAAAAAATGGAAAAGTATCTTTTTCAACCATATTTGATAAAGGAACAGTGGAAAAGGGGAACACTTCTCATCCAGTGTTGGAAAAATTAAGACCACAGCATCAATCCCGCTGCCAAAGATCTTTTTTTTTATACACAGTAACATTATGAACTTCTTGCCTGGTAGGTTGCGGACTTAGCAATAACCAACCAGAAGAACCTGAGAAGAGTTACAGGTACTCATAAGTTTCTAGCTTATGCAACACAGAGGATTATGGAGGCATTATCTGAGAAAAGGAAATAAGAAAGATGAGTAAGTTTAGGGAAACAGAAAACAACTTCAAAGTTGGACAACAATATGAGATTCTCCAAGCCATGTGCATAGAGATGTTTAGTTCATACCATGAAATTGAAAGTCAGTTCAGAGAACAGGGCTTTAGATTCAAATTAGGCTGTCAGTGAGGAGTATTCATGTTGAAACAATGGAGAGAAATACCTATGTCTAGATTCTGAATTTGTGTGCAGACATACACATGAGAGGAGACCCCCTAAAAAACACTTACCTCACTCATCGGCATTGTGTAGCAGTTAGCATTGTTGTGAGAGGCTGCGTTTGGCTTCAGTGAATTTTTAAAAATTTTTTTAGATTCTTTCAATTCATTGTCCTATTTCATGATTAGCTACTTACAAGCGCACCTGTCCATATTATGCTGAGTGTTCTGCAGTTTTGAATCCAAAACAGCATGACCCCATGCCCCACCCTTCTTATTCACCCTATCTCATCCCAGCAATGTTTTTTTTGTTTCCCTGAATGAAAAAAGTCCTCAAAGGAAGGGAAACATTTTGCCGACATGGAAGAGGTGAAACCAAAAAATGGCAGAGGCACTAAAAGGCATCAAAATTGATTAGTTCAAAAACTATTTTGAGCAGTGGGGAAAGCGTCTGATAGGTGTATTGCATCAAACGAAGAATACTTGGAAGGTGATTAAAATTTAAACATGTAAGAATAAGTACACAATTTTTTACAACCAAATTCTGGGTTTTTTGGGTCCCCCCTAGTATACATTACTGTTAGCAAATAGAAAGTACCAAGTGATACATAACTATCATATTATTTTGCATAGTAAATAAGTAGCTGAGTTTTCAAAAAATATTAAATTTGATAGGTGCTAAGAGGCAGTGTGGTAGATCATTCTCAGTTGTAGACTCTGAAGCCGAACTGTTGTGTAAACGTGAACATTCTTACCACCATTATCAGCTTGGTCAAGCTATTCAGGATTTACATGCTTCAGTTTTCTTATCCAGGAAGTGAGGCTAATAATAGTACCTTCTTGACAGGTGGTTGCTAGGATTACATTAAATATTTTACCTTTATGATTTGTTTTAAAAAGTCTAGCATATCGTAAGACCTCAATAAAGGTTAACTGTGATTGCTTGGGAATATCAACAAAATACTTTGGATGCATAAAAGAAATGAAATGTATTTCTTTCTGGGAAGGTCAAGAAAGGTTTTTCTCTTCCTGGGCTCATTTTCGTTGACCATTTTATCTGCCTGCCCACTCACATGTGTCCCTCAAAATCTACCCAGATGTCGTCCTGTTCTGTAAATCTCCCTGTTCTCCCTGCTTCCCCTCTCCCTTTTTAAAAAATCAGAATGAATCACTCTACTCCTTATGCTACCTTTGGATTCTGTATCTAACACCATTTGCCAAATTTGTTGAATTTGCTGGCATGCTCGTCACCTCCACTAGACTGAGGTGGATCTTCTCCAGCTCAAGGTCAATGTCTGACCAACTTCGTATCCTTAGTCCTTACCCCAGGTTTGGTGTGGAGTAGCTGATTATTTCTGCTGCGTTAAACTGTTAAAATTATATTTGGGTTAAAAGTTAAAAATACAAAGCCTTGGCAAGTTTATAATTCTCAATTATTATTAAGAACTGTGATGATTACTTTTTATGGTCAGGCACTGTGCTAAGGATTTTACATGCAATACTCATTTTCAGACTCATGGAATATTTTCCCTTTCATTCCCTTTTATTCTTAACTTTAGTAAAAACAACACTTTCATTGAATATTGAAGATTATCCTCTGAACATGTTAGGAGCTTATAGTATAATAAATGCAAAGAAAAATACAAAGAAAAAGTAGGAATACAATTACCTGGGAATTTTCCCTGTTGCCTATTAAAGTATATTTTGTTAAAAACAATTAAACCAGAATGATGCCAAAGTAGACACGCAGATTAACAGAAGAGGAGAGAATGCTCAACAAAAAGAAAGAGTTATCTTTTTTCCCAAATGAAGCTTAGCCAACTGGATGATTGTTTGGAAAAAAATAAAGCTAAATTGTTACATCATACTTTACAGTAAACTAAATATCAGATAAATTAAGTACTGTAATTTGTTATTAAAAATGTGAATACATTATTATTTAGATTTTTTAAAAAGGCTTTTTCTAAGCTTACAGCAAAGGCAGAATTTTTTAAAAAATTAAAATTGATAAAATGAAAATAAAGAAGGAAAAAATTAAATTTAAATTGCTAGAATAAAATGTATAATTTCCATCAGGCAGAAACACTGCAGGTGATGGTATAAAAACTAAATTAAAGATATTAAGCTGGAAAAATATTGGCAGCAACTACAATACAATAAATAATAACCTTAACTTACAATAAGCTTGCAAAAATAAATCAAAAAGACATATTCATGTGAATAAAATCAATAAATAACTAGACAATTTCTGAAAGAAGGAATATTAATCTCCAATAAGGGTATTTTTTAAAATAGGTAGTCAATGAGATATTAATTTTAAATCATCAGATTGATCATCATTTTTTAAAATAAAAAAGAGTAAAATCCATTCAGTATGTGATTAGGAAAATGGGTCTTAGCGGTAATGGAAGTGAAGTGAGGACCAAAGTGAGGTCCAGACTTTACCTACACAATGACCATTTGTATACTTAACCCTGAATTGTACCACACATCTGTAAAATTTAAAAAAAATTAATGTATCCTTATATACCTTTTTTGGAGAGTAATTTGGCATGTTATATAACAAAGAGCTACCAAAATGTCTATCCACTTTGATGCAGCAACTCTACTTCTAGAAGTTAATACTAAAGAAAGAGTCAGACTTATGTGAGTTTATGAATGTACAAAGACTACAGAGAGGTAGTCTTTATTTAGAATACTGCTATCCATCAGTGGCTTCATAATAAATTGTAGAGAACCAGTATATTGGCTATTTATCAGTCGTTAAAAATGAAGGTCTGCTTTATTGACATGAAGATGACCATAATATATTGCAAAGTATAAACCCTATTTTTAAAGCATCACATTTATTATCATCTCATGTTAGTAAAAAATTGTATATATTAGGGAGAAGTAGGGAGTTCCTATAGATGTATGAGAAATGTGTATAAATATTATGTCTAGGGTAGCATTTTAGATAATTTTTATTTCTCTCTATGTGTATATAAATATAAACATGTATATAAAAGACTATGTTGTTTATAATAAGTTTATTGTGCATTTATAATAACATGTTATTGCAATTGTGAAATAAGAAAGAAATTACCCAATAACCAAATAGATTTTTTTAAAAACACACTCCTGTAGTTTTCAGTGGCATTAGCTAAGTACTTGGACATGGTCATTTTTAAGGCCTCCTTCTTATGTAATTAGAAACACAGCTGCCGACCCTTGCAGAGGAATAATTCTAAACTCCAGATAATGTTTTCCTAGGTCTTTTTTCCCTCTTAATTGTCCAGAGTCTAGAGAAAATAAAACACCATGAATTATTGGCCCATGGAACAATTACCAAGGGAAAAAGCCCATTTTCATGAAAATAATTTGTTGTGTTGTACTCCCCAATCGTTCAAAATATTCATGATTTGCAGTTTAGAGTTCCAGATTTATTTCCTCTGGAATACCAGATACACTTTCCAGATGTCTTCTTCGTGCATCCGTATTATTTATCACAGGTGTCAGGTTCTCCCTTTCTAATTAGCTGAAGAGGAAAGAGTAGACCTGTTTAATTCATTTTGGAAGGAGGATATGGAGGCCTCATGAGCCGACTAGTCTCAACACAGATGTGCTGGGTGATGTCCATGGTTGATCTGTAACACTGACACATATCATTCGAGGTGGATTTGGTAGGACGACTTTTCCTGATTAAAGAAAAGATATACTTCTAAGTTGAACATAAAGTAGCATTTTGGAAATAATACAATTTTTATATTTTTATTTCATAATTCATGGAGAGTGCAAAAATCTAATAAACAAATGATAGCAGAGAGCTAGGTGATACTGAAAAACTACCTTCTCGATTCTTTAAAATAGTGATCAACTATTAATGCCTTTTTCATATTTCCATCATGTCTTTTCTCTGTGTCTCTGTTGAAAGACAATTTCCTGTGTCTTGTTAAATATTTATTTTTGGATAATGATGTTGATTTGGCTACTGCTGCTAATAATAACAACAATCTTCACAATAAAAATCACCATGTTTGTTAAATACTTTGCTAGAAACACAAGTTTATTGTTATTCTTGTCATTTTACAGATAAGGACACTTAGCTGTGAAAAATGACTTTAAGTAGTAACTTGGTGGAGCTGGAAATTAAGTCCAAGTTTGTCTGATTCTGACTTAATCACTACACGTTGTTGTCTTTGAAAACACATTGTGGAGTGGAGAAAATATATTTCTTTTTAAGTAAAAATAGAATGTAAATGTAAAACACTCTTATGTGCCATTCAGTATATTTTTCTGGGTCATGCAGTCTCCTTTTCTTTAAGGTGTTCTACAAATTCTTACAGATCTGCACAGATCGGCAGTAGTCAGGAGTACAAAAAATGACCCAAAAGGTGACAGCTGCCCTTAACACCAGCCTAGCAATAAATAAAAATGATGGCCAGCTACCTAAAAAGCTTCTGCCTACAAGCATAAGACTTTATTCCTTAGCTTTTGTCTCTGGATGTTCTGAAGCCTACTTGGTGTACCATTCTCAGACATGCTTGATTTTGCCTCTGCCCCACATGTACAATGAACACTTATGAACTTAACCCCGAACTCTACCCCACACCTTTAAAATAAAATTATTAAAAAAGAAATAAATAAGCAAACAATCAAGTAGAAATTGTTGAATAAATAAGTAAATGAGTGAGCAGACACCTCTATTTAGTAAAGAGTTTTCTAAATCTATTTAAAGATACACAAAAATGTATTACTATTTTTAAAAATTTGGTTGCCAACTAAGACCACCTCACAGAACATACCAGTGTCTTTATTCAATGCTTTGGGGAAGCACTAAATTATGCAATGTATCATACACATTTAAAAAAAATTAAACATAAATTATGCACATAAGCATGAATTGACTAACTCTTCTTTTATATATGTAAAATATTTTTCAAGTTTCAGCAAGAATTCTTTATTTGGGCTCCTTGGAGGAGCTTCAGAGTCCCTCTTTTTCTCCCCGTCCTTCTTTACTTCCGTCCTCAGAAAATTGTGAGTTTACAGCTATAAAAGGTAACTGCAAGAAATGAGAAAAATATTCACGCATGTGTTCTAGTACAAGGCAATAAATTACTGGAATATAATGTCACAGTATGTGCTTGATTTTAAAATTGCATGGAAATAAATACATTTATAAGTAGATAGATGTGAGTTTTTTCTTTGCTACAATATTTTGAATACCCTTTATCAGTGCTAATTTTACTATTGTTATATTTGCCCTACCTTAAGTTATGGCCCTACTTATTTCAATGGTGAGCAAGAGAAATGATCTCTTGATCTTTGCTCCTTTTTCTTAAAATGGAAACTATACTGTTTTCTTCCCCTTTTCTCCCCATCCTTCTTTGGTTCTTTCCTCAGATAATTGTGAGTTTACAGCTATAAAACGTAAGTGCAAGAAATGAGACAAATATTCATGCATGTATTTGAGAACAAGGCAATCAATTACTGGAATATAATGTCACAGTGTGTACTTGATTTTAAAATTACATGGATGTAAATGTATTTTCCTTTCCCATATCAAAATATTCAAAATATGGTTTGCATCTTGGACAGGTAGAGTTTAGGGTGGCCCCATGTCCACATACCTTACAGGTGACTTGCTTCTTACAAATAAAATATGACAAAAGGTGTTGTACTGTCACGCTTGTGATTATTGCTGTGTGTGTGTGTGTGTGTGTGTGTGTGTGTGTGTGTGTGTGTCTTGCTAACACATAAGAAGGAGAGGTTTTTAGACTTTTTTCACTTCTTGGCTGGAAGAAGTCAACTGCCATGTTGCTAAACTTCCATAGAGAGGGGAAGGTGGTGAGAAACTGCAACTCTAGGAGTTAAGAGCAGCCTCCAGCTGACAGCTAGCAAAAAATTAAAATTAAAGAAAAAAAAAAGAACCTCAGTCTTACAACCACAAGGAGATAAAGTCTGCCAACAACCTAAAGCCATGCTGGGAATCCTGACTCATGGATCTGTGAGTTAATAAATGGTTTTCTTTTAAGTAACTGCAATTGTAGCAATTTGTTGGACAGCATTGGAAGACTAATTCCACGTTTAGAAAACTGAACTAGCTTTCTAAACTAATCAATTTCTGAATATCAATTAGCATTTTACTTATTCATATGTGCAAATGTTGGGTCAGACAATTCCAGAGGAGATTTTGCTGAATGAAGAAAGGGTTTACCAGAGTGACATTTTCAGTCTTTTGATATGGATTTATAAGGGGTTTCTTTGAGTCAAGTAAAACCAGCTTGGATCTTTAAAAATAGGAAGAATATCTTTTAATTTATGACCTGATTTATGAATACAATAATTACACATCTGCATTTCATTTTATGACGTGGTCTCAAAAACATTTAAGTATCTCACGAAAAATATTTTAAAAACTGTCCTTTGTAGAAAAGTCTACCACATATGAGCTTTGAATTGAAAAAACAGGAACACCTCTTGCTGCTTTAAAAAGACCCTTACTTAGATTAAATGTCTATTTTAAACAACATACACAATACATATTTTTGAATATTCTATAACTTTGAAAAAAAAAATTTTTATAATTTGTGAATCAGTTTATAGAGATGAAGGGTTCATGACTCTTATTTATTTTTTAAATTTATAGTGAAGAAGTTTTTGGTTTAGGAATGTTGTTTGATGATCCTAGGATTCTCATAGGCCACCTACATTGTGGATGTCACAGAAACCTTAAAAGTGCATTTTTAGGAGGGGGGAGGCATGGGTAATCAAGTGTTGAGTGAAAGCAAAATCTTAAATTTACAGGACAGAAAGATTTAAAATGGATACCTATATAAGCACTCTTGCTCTTATCCTTGTAGTGTCAGAATTTCCTACTTTTTTCCCAAAGTGTCCTTCTACCCATGATGTGAATTTTATGTATTCTGCCTTCCAGGTCTACCATTTCACCTCTTGCCTGGCTCCTCAGAATTTCTTTTTCTACTGTCTATCTCAGCACACACTTTTGCCACTCTGTCATTCTTTATCTTCTAAAATTCTTTTCCAGCTCTGACCTTCTCTCCTTTTCCAGGTATTGTCTTACCTATGTACTGCTGGTTTCAGTCAAATTTTTCCTCATTTCCTGTTTGAATGATTCCTTTAAATCTCCCCCTGCTCTCTCCACTTTTTAATCCTTGCTCTACCCTGCAAAAGAGCGATCTGTCTAATACACACATCGCATGCTATTTTCCTGCTTCGGGAGTTCAATGTCTTCCCTTCACCTTCATCCTGAAGGCAATCCCTGTACATGCCATGGGGAGTCCGAGTGCTCCATCACCTGCCAGTTCTTCAGCCCTTGTCCGGTCATTCTCCTACTCGCTCTCTTTTTGTGTTTGTGTCCTGGGAATCTGTGCACTTAACCTATCTTACTCTTATCTCATCTTTCCTATCAAACTGTACATTTCTGAGAATAGGATCTGAGCCTGGTGATAAATGCTTATCAAAAGAATGAATGAGTCTAATTCTGAATCAATCCTCAGCCTGCCAACAAAAGGTCAAACGGTTGTCACAGCCATTGAGTCTGAGGAAGATCATGGCCAACAGATGTGGAGTTTATTTGCAGAAGAACCACACCACTCCAAGACCTTCAGGAAAGCAGCAGCACGCTTGCTTACTCCACAAAACTGGTATGATAAATGCTGTTTTGGGGTCGTATTTCTATCCCCTTCCGCGCACTGAGGCTAAACACCTCTTCGTTGAGCTTTTCTCCCCCACTGTGACATTACCTCTTTCTAGGTCTCCTGGACCACTGAAGATTTTATATTTTAATGTTTTCTTTAGAATCTAAGGAACTTCTCTTTAAATGAAAGAAGACATGGATAGATAATGTTTGCACTCAGAAAGAGACTGTTGGATCTTAGCTAAATAACCCAGGAGGCGTATCAAGTGTGCCAGAGACGCTCAATACCAGGGCCTATGACACTCAGGACTTACGTGGACCCACAGTCAGTCAAAACAGACTGTCATGTGGTAGCTGCTTTTTATTATACCTGGCAATCTCTGAAGTTTGTTTCTTTATAATCCCCTCAGGATCACAGTCTCCTTCATTGGCCTCACAAACACAGAATTTCGTAACTTGGAAGTGTTAGACATCGACCACAAGTTCTGTAATCAGTTCTGTTCTGTGAATACCAGCTCCAGTTGTGCTTATGAATTTTCTAGAAGACGTGATGCTTGACGTCAGAGTGCTGTAGAATGATCCAACTAGAAGATACTCCAGATATACGATAAGCATACAGCCTATGTTTTCTAGGCTAATTTTCAAAGTGCTGGCTCAGTTGTGACCATAAACAAACATTAGTACCTATTAGGAAATAAGACTCTTGTTCTTAGAGATCTGGTCATCTTTATAATAAAAGTAACTTTTTCTCCATCAATAAATAAATAAAAATAAAAAATAAAAAATGCATATAAAAAATTAAAACAATAATAGTAACTAACCTTCACAGTAAGAGCATTTTACAATCTTCTGGGGACAGTATTTAAGAGCTTGATTTCAGGAATGAGACTACCGGGGTCCAACTTCTGGTTCGCCCATCAATAGTGGTGTGTTCTAGAACAAGGACAAACCACTAAAGTCTCTCTAAACTTTGCCTCCCTCGTTGTCAAGGATGAATGAAAAGAGGACCTACATTGTGGGGTTGTTGGGAAAATTTAAGATCATATAAAACATTCAGCACCTAATAACAGCTGCATGCATGTTAGCTATTTTGATTAATATCAAAATTTAGAGGTGAAGGAACAGAAACATAGAAAGTGTAAATAAGCTACTTAAGATAAAGATGGAAAAAAAAGTTAGAAATAAGAGTTTGGATGCAAATCTCCTTAGCACCAAACCCTTTGCCCACTGTATTTCACCATGCTGCTTTCAACGGAAACATTGCATGATGTATTCAAACTGTATGGCTGCACGATATTTTGCTGTAGGATACCAGGCTTAGATTCACCTCATCGTACCTGCTTCCCTTCCCTATAAGAAGCTGAGGGGTGAGGTGGGAGGGATTGTATGAGTGTGAACAAAAGAAGGTAAACGCTCCTTCTATTTCTTGGTTTCTTGTGGCTAAGCCTCACTTGGTTAGTGCCTCACCGACCAACACCAAGACTGTAAACATCTCACTTACTCTGGTAAGGAAGTGCCTACTGCATTTTGAATTCCATCAGACATATGCATTGACTCCGAACTTCCAAGAGTTCCTGACACACAGGTATATGGTTATTCCCGTGGCTTGCTGGTTTGATCTGGGATTATTTTCTAGCACACACAAAAACTCCTATCGATTCAATCTCAGGCTCTTTTTGTTCAAACCAGATAAAAGTACTGTTTTCTTTTGTTTGTTTCTGTATATGTAATGTTAATATCGTGCAATATTTCTGAAGCTCAGAACTTCTCCCATACCAAGAAGAACAATGAGTATATTTGCAAAATGTATTGGTTTAGTCAAATACCTTGATACACTTGATGGAATGGTATTCTTAAGGTCCCTTTCCTCCATTTCGGGGAAGAAAAGAAATTGGGGAGATAAGCTGAGACCTACAGTATATACACAAGCAAATGGGCCAGGAAAGCATCTGCACGGGGCAAACTTGGCTCTGTATTTGTTTATTCTTTTCAGTCGTGCTTGACCAGAATTTTAATTAGGTTCATTTTTTCTTTATCCAATTTCCTGACGTCTAATTGTCACCAGAGGTTTCTGAAGATTGAAAAAGACTTTTGACAGGTCATACCATGAGATGTGGTCTTGAAATGGTCCACAAATCTCTCTAAAACAATATAGGTGCAAGACTCTAGAGAAGCATAAAGGGTTTCCATAAACTAGCCCTTTTGTAATGTTTTCACTTTTATTTACTTTGTGCATTTTCTAGAGCATATCATTATTCAACAGTTCACATTTGCTTATACTTTGCACTCAGGCTTAAGTTGGATTCACATTTCTCTATCATGTGTCATGGGACTAGAATAAAATCTTCATTTTTTTATTATATATTTTTTGTCACTTTCCTGTGGAGAAGTCCTTGAATCAACATCACAAGTTTGTTGTGAGTTTTAGATGAGTCCATGTAAAACACTTAGCAAAATGGCTAACATTCATTAGTTATTAATACATTTTACTTTTACTCTTTATTTATTTATTTATTTTGAGTCAGAATCTCACTCTGTCGCCCAGGCTGGAGTGCAATGGTACCCTCACAGCCACCATAGCCTCGACCTGCTGGGCTCAGGTGATCCTTCTGCCTCAGCCTTCCAAGTAGCTGGAACCACAGGCACGTGTTACCGTGCCCAGCTGATTTTTTGATTTATTGTAGAGATGAGGTCTAGCCATGCTGCCCAGCTGGTCTGGGCTCAGGTAATCCTCTCACCCCGGCTACCCAAAGTGCTGGGATTGTAGGTGGGAGCCACCCCACCAGGCCTGGAATGCCTATTTTTAAACAGCAGAAAACCAGGGGAGAGTATGAATGCAGTCCCCCACTACCACAAATTACACCGTGGAGTTTCCCACATTTGGGGAAATCGCAGGGGTCAGCACATCCGGAGTGCAATGAATAAGTCTCGCCCTGGGACAACCACCTTCGTGATCATGCTGTCTCCCCTGCCAGGTGAGTATAGTATATTTTTAAGTTGAGTTCATGAAAAGAAGGGAGGGTACCCTCAGGTATCCCTTAATCCTACCTTTGGGATATCCTTGGGTCCCTAGTTCTGCAAGTCAATCCAGGATACCTTTATTTATGCAAATGAGGCACTGCACTGTTCACACATACCTGAGACTTAAAAGCCGTTTCTGAGTACAAGCCATTGCTGACCAGGTGTGGCAATCCTACCATCTCCTCCAAATCACTGGGCAATTTGGAAAGACGCCTTTAAGAGTTCTTAGCTGCTACGCTTCGATTCTCTTCTGTGCTCTTGAGCCATGCTCTCCATTTTGCTGTCTTGACTGCTCTATTGCCTCCTATGTGGCTTTTATCACTTTGAACTTCTGATACTAATCTGGACGATGTGCTTGTTTGGGCTGTACTGTATCTTTCCAGTGCCCTTCATGTCACATCTGGTGCCATAATGTATCCCTTTCCACTCAGAGAGTCAGATCTGGCTGCTGGTGCCTAGGTTCTTTTTTTGCCTGGAAATGAAATCCACATATCTGGCTTTCCATTTTCCCAAGTCCCTGGAGAGAACCACACTCAGATTTTGTAACTCTTCTGTTGCCCAACCTAGAGGAGGGGATCACCCATTGACCCACTTTGTCCTTATTAACTCAAGGTTTCTCTGAGTGTAATCCACAACTGTTGCCAACACACCTGGGAGTAGGCCACAGGAATCTAAATGTTAGGCTTCTGGGTGAATTTTTGCACATTAAATGATGAGAATGACTGTTTTAAAACAAATTTGACCCTACCATCAGCTTGTGGCTTCTGTCTGTTTTATATTACTGCCTCCTTTGTCAACACTCCAGCATCCTCTTATCCCCTTACTCTTCCCACTACCTCACTTATTATCCTTCCCTCATACGTTTCCTCTTCTTTCTGTTACTCAGAATGAGCTCTTTCTGCTTGTATTAAACACCAACCATGCCACAGGTGCCCTGGATTCCATTTCTTTTCACTTTTGTCCTATAATTACTCCTTCTTTCTATTTTATCTTATTTTATTTTATTTTTATTTATTATAAAGATGTGGGGTACAATTCAGGGTTAGGTATACAAACATTGATTATGCAGGTACCCTTGTTGATGAAGTATGCCTCTCCCTCCCCTAGCAGTTTCCCTCAACTGCCAATCTCACCCCCCTCCCCTGACAATTACTCCTATCTCCCATGGTAGAATTTTTTTCTTCTCTGCAGATGTGGGGCATTTTACACATAAATAAAATCACCAATAAAATCACAAAACAGACAAATGATCAAAAGCCTTCCTTAGCCTCTCACTGTGTACACCCCCACAGTCCACCTCACCATGTATACCCCACGTTCCATCTCACCGTGTACACCCCACTGTCCATGTCATTGTGTAGACCCTCACCTTCTAACTCACAATGGATCTCACCATGTACACTTCCACCTCCATCTCATTGTATACACCCCCACCTTCCATCTCACTGTGTACATCCCCACCATCAATCTCACCATGTACACCACCTTCCATCTCACCGTGTACATCCCCGTTGTCCATCTCACTGTATATACCCTTGTGTCCACCTACCTCCTCTGCTTTACAATAGAGAATTTGTGCATGCTCATTCTCTCTACTTCTTTACCTCTCATTTTCTTATCTACCCATCCTAACAGGTGTTTTCCCATTGCTCTACTAAAATTTCACTTGCCATTGTTTTCAGAGACCTCCACGGTGACTACTGCATTGGTGAATATTCAGTTCTTATCTTCCTGAATCTCTCAGTCCCCTTTGTGAGAAAGTGGATTACTCCCTGTCTCTTGAAATGCTTTTCACATTGGGCTTCTGGAATATCACTGTTTCTTGGCCTCCCCTACTCTCAATGGCCTGTTTCTTTCCCTCTCCTTTGCTGATCCCTCTACCAGTTCTGTTCATTGAATGCTATGGTGTCAGATTATAGATTCCTATTCTACTTTTTTTTTTTTTTTGATTGGGATCTCACTCTGTCATCCAGGCTGGAGTGCAGTGGCACTCTCATGGCCACCCCAGCGTCAACCTGCTGGGCTCAGGTTATCCTTTTGCCTCAGCCTTCCAAGTAGCCAGAACTCCAGACGCGCACTACCTTGCCCAGCTCATTTTTTATTTATTGTAGAGAAGAGGTCTCACCAAATTGCCCGGGTTGGTCTTGAACCTGCAGGCTCAGGCACTGGCCTCGACCTCCCAAAGTGCTGGGATTACAGGCTGAGCCACCGAGCCTAGCTGATTCCTATTCTCCTAACTGTATTTACTCCCTGGGTGATCTCTCCAGTCTTATGATTTTGAAAATCACCACTGTCCTGCTAATTCTCAAATTCCTGTCTCCAGCTCCCAATATTCTGCTGAACATCAGCATGCTCAGTCTAATACTCGAACTGCCTTCTCCGACTCTCCACTGGAACGGCAAACAGGTATCACAAACTTCAGATACTGAAACTGAATTATTACAGAGTATGTGTAATATCCACCCAAATGCCTGGCCCATGATAGGCACTCAGTGAAACTGAGGTTTTCTCCTAAGAAAGTATAAATATTTACTTAAGAAAAAAATTAGGTGAAGACAAAGCAACAAAAATAAACAATTATTGATGCCTATCTCCCTTCATTTTTCCCTTCTCACTAAATGGTACTGCCTATTGCATAGATAAGAAATATAAAAGTCTTTACTCCCACGTTTTCTCTTTCCCTTTTCCAACTTACTAGTGATTCTTATAACTTTATTGTCTAAGAATATCCTGAATCTTTACATTCTTTCCTACCGCCACCACGGTCTCCTTACTTTGAGGCACCATCTTGTGTTTACCTGGACTTCAGCAATTACCTTCTCAAGTTTCATAATTTATTTGCTTGTCTCACCTAGAGTCTTTTCTCACAGAGTAGCTAAAGTGATCTTTAGAAATGTCGGTCAGATTACTTTACTCTTCTGCTCAAATCTTCCCCAATGACTTCCCATCAGACTCCAGACAAAATCTGAGGTTCTTACTGTAACTATGATGGCTTGGCTAATTCCTTCTTGACCCTTCTTTCTCAACCATTATCCTTTCCACTTTCTGCCCATTTAATATGTTCTGTCACATAAGCTTGTTGCTTTCCAAATGGGCTAAACTATCTCTTACCTCCATAGCCTTTGAATTTGCTGTGGCATTGATTCCTTTCCTCACATATCTCCATAGTTTATTTCTCCCGATTGTATGGCATTCCTCTACAATCTAACCACCTAAGAAATATTTTCCTGTGTACCTTAGCTAATATGTCACATTTCTTCACTACTTATGCCCTTGCTCTGTTTTATTTTTTCTATATGGCTTATCACTGCTTTGCACTACATTACATATTTATGTTTATCTTTATCATGTGTTATCACTAATTTATAAATTCCATGATTTTAAAGGACTTATCTGTTTTTTTACTGCTACATTCCCATTTTCATAAATAGTACCTAATTTATATAGTAGCTTTTCATTTAATTCATACAAATGAATAAATATTCTCTTTAAATATGCCATATTTTCAGAATTGCAGTGTTATAGCAATTGGCATTATTTTGAAGATGGCAAAAACAAACAAACAAAAAACTAAGGCTTATGCTTATCAGTGACTTACCCAAGGTAGCCATATAGAGACCTCGTTGAATACAAATGACACTAACTCTTGTTATTCTATATGTTACTTGATATGTGTATAGATTTCCTTGTCAACTAGTGTGCTTGTTTTTAAGAAAAGCATGGGATCATTTAGTATTAGCTATTTTCCAACTAAAAATGCTTCTAAGGATTCATGGCTTATATAAAAGTTATATTTTTAGCTGGTAAGACAGCTGGGTGTTTCAAAATAGTCTTCACTGTTCCTAATAAAGACTAAAAGAAAGCTCGGCGTCTTCCCTACTAGCGCCATGCAATGTGGAGTATGCACATAAAAGAATTTCTGTCTACCAAATATATTTGCACTGAAAGTATGCAGGAGAAAGGGGTTATAGCTACACATAATGCTTTATTTTACTGAGAAGATGGAGAGAGCTACAATCCCTGCTAAGTCTGGACTTCATTTTGAAAATGAATAATCAGCCTGAAATTACAGAGTAAGATCAAGTGTATATCAATAGTCAGTTTGTTTCTAAACTCCTTGGATACTGGTCACCTCTGAAAAGGTATTTAGATCTGGAGATTGTTCAAATAAGGCACAGGTTTTGTAAGGTTTTAGAACTTAATTTCAGAATAATATGTATAAGAGTATGGCAACATCTGTCTTTTCTAATTTAGAATTTCAGGATGAAAAGTAAGGCAGACTAAGGAAGGGGAAGTGCTCCTTTGAGGGAGTTGATATTACAGAAAGAAAATGAACTGCTGGTTTTTGGAATGCATAATGGTGACATATAGCTGGCCCAAAACTTTGATAAAATGGATAGATGCCTGGAAACATAAAGTGCCAAAATTGAAACAAATTTTTTTTTTTAAATGTTGAAAATTAATTAAATAAAGAGAAGTGTTGATTCTTAACCATTCCTTCTCATCACCCTTACCAAAAGCCCAGAAGCAAGTGATTTAAAGATACGTTCTACTCAACTCTTAAGGGACAGATGATACTTAACTTGCAGAATTGTTGAAAAAATAGGGGAAAAATCATTTTATCTTAAATCATTTTATAACCATAGTAGAAACTTGATTCCAAAACTTTGTAAGGACAATTAAAAAAGAATATTATAGCCTTGTTTCACTAATGAATGCATACTTAATATCCATAAAAATCTTAGTTAACTCAATTCAGTAGCATATTAAAAGCTACTGTACTATTATCAAAGAGAATGTATCTCAGGACTATAAGAACATTTTACATTAGCAAAAGTTGCAAATATTATTCATCACTTTAACAGTACAAATAAAAAATTATGTCACAAGGTATTGCATTAAAATTTAATTATAATTTTTCAAAAGTTTTAAAAAATTTGTTATTTATGATTTTTTAAAAGCACTAAAACAACTAAGAATTTAATATAATTTAGTTAAAAGCAAAATATATTATAACATCACAATTCTTAATAGAAAAACAAATACTTTTTTTGTAGAAACAGGATACTTTTAGTAATTATTTCAACCTTTAATCAAAGAGATTACTGGGTGTTTTAGACAATGCAATAGAATAAAAAATAATAATTAAATGGCATATATTTTGGAAGAGAAAAATGTTATGCTTATTAGTAGATTATGTGACTATTTACATATGCACTCAATAAATTAATTGGTAAATTATCAGAATTAATAAGAAAATTTAGCAAGGCTGATGAAGAGAATAAATCTAAGAAAACCAGTAGGATTTCTTTATTATAGATATTTTAAAAATAAAAATGCAATTATACTAACAGCATAAAAAATCTATAAAGTATCTATGGTATACTTTATTAATGAATAAAAAAGAATCTATAAAGTATCTATGGTATACTTTATTAATGAAAACAATTTAAAAATTTATTAAAAGTTATTAAAAGAAATATCATAGTGAAGGGAAAGCAATACTATCTTCGCCAACTAAATAATAAAACATTGTAAAGATAATAATTTACCCAAAAGAATTACAAAATTCAATGCAATTCTATTTAAAATTACAGCAGACATTTGGAGGAAGACTCTAAAACTGATTCTATAATAGGTATGAAAGAAAAAAGTTTTATGAATAAAAAAGACTACTAAAAATGGAGGTTCAAGTGTAGCCAGATATTAAGACAGCTATAAAGGTGTGTCGTTCTGATATGTTTAATAGATTAGTAAAATACAGCAGAAGGTCATCAAATGAATAATATATACACACAAACTCAATATGCATATGTACATCTTAATGTGATACAGGAGGCATAAAAATCACTGGGGGATAAATACATTTTTAGTTCATATTGCTGGGGGAAAATCTCAATATATGGAGAAAAATGAAGTTGAATTTCCGTCTCACACATTATGCAAATACAAGCCATAAGTAAATTAAAACCTAAATATGAAAATAATAAACTAAAACACCATTAACCAATAGAAGAAAATGTAGGAAATTATCTTTGCAGACTTCAAGAGTGAAAATCATTTTTAAATAGCACAAAAGCACACACCTTAAGGAAGAGAATAGATTTGATTTGACTTAATTAAAAGTTAGGCTTCTTTTCTCTGGAGGATGCTACAAAGTTAGCATATGAGCCATTACTGCTAAGAGAAAAACGTTTGAGTACAGTAGAAAATCAACTAGCAAAAGGATATATGTAAATAAAACATCCAAAATACATTTTATTTCTTGGACAGCAAGTACACATAGTTGAGTAGCCCAGGTTCCTCACTGTCTCACTTCCTTGTGCACCACAGTCCGTCATTCCAGGCAGATCCCGCCCCTGTTTTTTTTTTAGTTTATTATTATGCTCTCCTTCACAAATAAATCTCTCCTTCTCATTGCTATTTCCCTACCACCCTTGCCTTTAGGGTGAACCCATCAGAACTTGTTCAATGTGTATATCCCTGAAATAAATTGTGTGTATTTACATCTTATCTTTATTTTGTGTATTTATTTATTTATTTTGAGTTAGGGTCACATTCTGTTGCCCAAGCTGGAGTATGGTGGCAGAATCACCACTCACTGTAGCCTCGACCTCCTGGGTTCAGGTGATCCTTCCACCTCAGCGTCTGGAGTAGCTATCTAGTTAATTTTTTTGACTTTTTGGTAGAGATGAGGTCTCGCTATGTTGCCCAGGCTGGTCTCAAACTCCTGGGCTCAAGCAGTCCTCTGGCCTCAGCCTTCCAAAGTGCTGGGATTACAAGCACAAGCCACCATGTCAGTCATAGTTGTTTTGTTTTGTTTTTTAATCTATCCATCTTGATGTTGTTATGAATTGAATTTATTACTTGAAATTTTGCAAAATATTCCAACACTGCAAATAAATCCACTGCTTTTTGCTCATCTACATGTGCTGCGATTGTCGTCCGGATATCTCTAATTCAGTTCTGTTTCCCTAGATAATTCCTCTCATGAATTGTAGGACAGTGTCCCTAGCAAACACAGAAAAGAGTAGTATCATTTGTTTGTTAGTGGTACCATAACTTATTTCATCTAGTCTTGTCAAGTTACTCTTCAAAAAGGTTGCAACTGGTTAAGTATCTACTAGCAGTGCATAAGTGTTCCTAACACTTGGCATAATCCAAATTTTAAACTTCTGTTTCTTATGGCCTGGGCCCTTTGGGTTTTGATCAGGAATTGGTTCCCAGCTCCAACTTCCATAAGAGTGTCTCCTGAATTTTCTAAGGTTCTTACATTTAGAGGTTTTAAATTTAGGCCTGTGATCCATTTAGAGTTAATTTTGGTGTATGGGGATAGATAAGGGTCCTGTTTCAATCTTTTGAATGTAGTCAGCCAGTTTTCCCAGCACCATTTACTGAATAGGTTCTCCTCTCCCCAGTAGTGGGTGGTGGAGTCTTTGTCGAAGATGAGTTGGTTGAGAAATTGAGGTTTTGCTTCTGGAATCTCAATTTTATTCCATTAGTCTATATGCCTGTTCTTGTACCAATACCAGGCTGTTTTGATTATTGTATCTTTATAATCTGGGAGTGTGATACCTCTTTCTTTGTTTGTTTATTGTTGTTGTTGGTTTTTTTTGCTGAGGATTGTTTTGGCTATTCTTGGTTGTTTATGTTTCCATGTGAATTCCTGTGTTGTTTTTTCTAGGTCTGAGAAGAATGTTGCTGGGAATTTGATGGGTATTGCCTTAACTGTAGATTGCCTTAGGTAAAATGGGCATTTTAACAATGTTGACTCTTCCAGTCCATGAGCATGGAATATTATTCCACTTGTTTGTGTCATCTTTGATTTCTTTGAGCAGAGTTTTGTAGTTTTCATTGTCTTTTACATCTCTGCTTAGGAAGATGCCAAGGTATTTCTTTTTGTGTGTGTGGCTATTGTAAATGGAATTGTGCTTTTTATTTGGGTTCCCTTTTTTTTTTTTTTGAGTTGGAGTCTCACTCTGTCGCCCAGACTGAAGTGCAGTGGCCACTCCTGGCCACCGCAGCCTCAACCTGCTGGGCTCTGGCAATCCTTCCCCCTCAGCCTTCCATGTAGCTGGAACTACAGGCGCGTGCTACCACACCTGGCTAATTTTTAAATTTGCTGTAGAGATGAGGTCTCGCCAAGTTGCCCAGGCGGGTCTTGAACCCGCGGGCTCAGGCAATCCACTCACCTCGGCCTCCCGATGTGTGGGATTACAGGCTGAGCCACCAAGCCCGGCTTCTGTTTGTTTATTATTGGTGTATAGAAATGTGATTGTCTTTTGTACATTTATTTTATACCCTGAGACTTTGCCAAAGTCCTTTATCAGTGCAAGGAGACTTTTTGGCAGATTCTCTTGGGTTTTCAAGGTATACAATCATATCATCTGCAAAGAGAGATAGCTTTCCCAGGCCATAAGAGATAAGATAGACAAGTAAGACCTCATTAAACTGATAAGCTTCTGCAAAGCCAAAGAATTATCAAGAGAGCAGGGAGGCAGCCCACACACTGGGAAAAAATATTTGCCAACTCCATGTCTGACAAAGGATCTACAAGGAGCTCAAATGTGCTGAGAAGAAAAAAACAAACAGCCCTATTACAAAGTGGGCTAAAGATATGAATAGGCACTTCTCAAAAGACATGAGAGCAGCCAACAGATATATGAAAAAATGTTCAGCCTCACTAGTCATCAAGGAGATGTAAATTAAAACTACACTGAGATACCACCTAACTCCAGTCAGAATAGCCATCATCATTAACTCAAAAAATAACAGATGCCAGAGAGGATGTGACAAAAAGGGAACTACTTCGACACTGTGGGTGGTAGTGCAAACTAGTTCAGCCTCTGTGGAAATCAGTGTGGTGATTCCTAAAAGTTCTAAAAATCGACCTTCCATATGACCCTGCAATCCCCCTACTGGGAATATACCCGGAAGAACTCAGGTTACTCTATAAAAAAGATACCTGCATATGTATGTTTATCGCAGCATTGTTCACAATAGCAAGAACATGAAACCAACCATGCTGCCCATCAAAAGAGGACTGGATTAAAAAAAAGTGTGGTACATACACACAATGGAATACTATGCAGTCATGAAGAAGATCAAAATCATGAACTTTGCAGCAACCTGGACGAAATTAGAGTTTATAATACTGAGTGATCTCTCACAGAAACAAAGAGCTGAGTATCACATGTTCTCACTCATAAGTGGACCTTGAACAACTAACGTATTACTATAAGAAAAGGATTGAAAGTGGCGGGAAACTGCGGGGAGGGAGGTGGAAGTGTAGCGAGGGGAGATTGACAGCAGTCGATATCCGCCTGGGGAATGGGGGGCACACCTCATCCATAAGGGTGCCTAACCGGTGAATATTTGCGTACCTAGCCCTGAATTGTACCCCACAATTTTAAATAAAAATTAAAAGAGGAAATAAATAAAAAAATAAACTTCTGTTGACTTGATGAAACTAAAGTTGCTATTTTAATTAGTATGTTTCAGATTGCTATATGTTTCAATATTTCATCATAAATATAATGAGTATGATTTCCCCTTATTGATGTTTTATGTATATCCTTTTGTTTCCTTAAGTGGGAAACTTAATGTTTCTTTTATGCTAAAAATATCGGGGTTTTTTCCTCCTGAAACATGTGAAACATTCATTGATATTGATAGAACTTGAGGATATATGTGAGAAAAATCAGTAAATATCTGGTGACCTACTGACAAAGCCCATCTTAGCATACCATATGATTTCTTCCCAATTGTTGCACTTTTAAAGATGCTTACTTATACATGTGGTTCAAGAATTCTGGCTGATTGCTTTAAGTGTTCTCACTACAAACAAGGTAACACATATGCTAATTAGCTCTATGAAGCCATTCCATCACATATATATTTCAAAACAACATGTTGTACATAATAAATATATACTATTTTATATATCAATTAAAAACCAAAGGAAAGCAAACTGTGGCCAATATAAACTACATACTACTATCTAAGACTATTTGGCAGACAACAATAAGGACACATACTGCTAACATACCTGTATCTTCTGAACCTTAAGATATGTAGAACAGATGCATAGTGGTTCTTTTTTTTTTTTTTAATATTTTTTTATTAATGGCCATTTGACTGGTGTAAGGTGGTATTTTATTGTGGCTTTAATTTGCATTTTCCTAATGATGAGTGTCGTTGAGCATTTTTTCATATGTTTGTTTGCCATTTGTTCTTTTGAGAGATGTTTGTTCATGTCACATGCTCCTTTTTTTTTATTCAATATTTTTTATTATGATATTGTGGGGTACAGTTAAGGGTTAGGTATAAAAATATGCTTAGTTCAGGCACCCTTGTTGATAAGAGGTATCTCCCCATCCCAAGACCAATATTTACTAACATTAATCCCATCTCCCT